>JBBDGP010003437.1:0-271793 GCA_037952835.1 Lithobates septentrionalis | reverse complement strand
AATTCCACATCCTTGCCGCTCTTACAGTAAAGAACCCTCTACGCAGTTTAAGGTTAAACCGATTTTCTTCTAGTTTTAGTGAATGGCCACGTGTTTTATTAAATTCCCTTTTGTGGAAAAGTTTTATCCCTATTGTGGGGTCACCAGTATGGTATTTTTAAATCGAAATCATATCCCCTCTCAAGCATCTCTTCTCCAGAGAGAACAAATTCAGTGCTCGTAACCTTTCCTCATAACTAAGATCCTCCAGTCCCTTTATTAGTTTTGTTGCCCTTGGACTCTCTCTAGTTCCAGTACATCCTTCCTGAGGACTGGTGCCTAGGAACTGGACAGCATACTCCAGGTGAGGCCGGACCAGAGTCCTGTAGAGTGGGAAAACAAATGTGTTACTCTCATGCAGCAGTCCTGTTTGGTTATTTGTTCTACATTATGTAAAGATTGCAACAACTGCGTTGAACTAGGAATTCTTTTGGGGATATCTCATCACTGTAGCTCCAAATTTCTTTTTAATAAGAATCCAGTTTAGACATGGCAAAAGCAGCAGGTGAAGCTGGTTTTTAAAATTGTGTGTATTTCTTATCGGCCCATGTTGGTTGCTAACTATTGAAACAAAATAAACCTGGCAGTTCTGTAGATGGGTTATGATTTTGGGACAAGTCACACCATAATAAAATGTGCTGCATCTTACGAATTATTGTGCTTCCTTTTAAGATAATTGGGCTGTCAACATATTTTAGATTTGCATTGGGCATATTAACTTTGTGTTGCAACGCTCCACACATATACAATGTGTTACCATGCATTGCAGTAGCCAGTGTTATAATGAAAGTCATTATGTGCATTATAACACATTATGGTATGAACAAGCACTTAGATATGCAAAACACCTAAGATTCTTCTGAGCTCTGCTGTTCCTTTACTGTAACCAGATTATGTAGTACAATACTATGGGCAGCAAGATCCCATCCTAAAAGTCTTCTGCTGCAGTAAATGGACCTATTGACATTGGGTTTACATTATCTTTAATGAACTTCTGCAAGAACATTCCAGATCTGCAAACCTCATTGTATTGTAAGCAGGGGCGTTGCTAGGTCTACAAAAGATCTGTGGCTAGAGCCCATAGCAGCGTAGTAAAGAAAGTCATACACTTGGGCGAGCATACACATGTATATACAGTAATATATGTGTGTGTGTATATATATCCCCAGAGAGCCCCCCACTTACATCAGGGTCCCCAGAGAGCCCCCTTACATCAGGGTCCCCAGAGAGCCTCCCTTATATCAGGTTCCCCAGAGAGCCTCCTCCTTACATCAGAGTCCTCAGAGAGCCTCTCCCTTTCATCAGGGTACCCAGAGGGTCCCCCACTTACAACAGGGTTCATAGAGAGCCCCCCTTACATTAGGGTCCCCAGAGAGCCTCTCCCTTGCATCAGGGTCCCCAGAGAGCTCCCCACTTACATAAGGGTCCCCAGAGAGCCTCCCCTCCCCTTGGGGACCCCTGCAGAGACTCGGGGCTATTGGCCCCAGATTCGGGGCTATAGCCCCAAAAGCCACCCCCTAGTGACGCCCCTGATTTTAAGTATGATATATTTGGTTCTAATAGTCTCAGTCTTCAGTCATCAAAGCACACACAAGTTTGAGAATTTAGAGGTCTAAGTTTTAGGCCCCTTTCACACATGCGGACTGTTCGTCCATATTTCATCCATCCATTGACGGATGGAAAACAGACATCAATGCATTCC
Source organism: Lithobates septentrionalis (assembly GCA_037952835.1). NCBI lineage: Eukaryota > Metazoa > Chordata > Amphibia > Anura > Ranidae > Lithobates > Lithobates septentrionalis. The sequence continues at coordinate 270,052 of JBBDGP010003437.1, read as the reverse complement.
TATGGCAAAAACGGATGACAACAGATGATCATCTATTTTCATCCGTCTTCATCAGCTTCCGTCAACATCCGTTTTTTGCGTGGATAAAAGCCCTATTGTTCATCCATTTTAAAAAAACGGATCAGACGAAAAACGGATGTAAACCAATGAACGACCTGTTTTTCATCCTTTTTTCATTGGTAGTGTATGTAAAAAAATAGATGAGCACGGATGATAAACAGATGAAAAACTGATGAATACTTCATCCGTTTTGATGCGACTGAACTGATGAAATGAACGGTCCGCATGTGTGAAAGGGGCCTAAAAGAAAGTTAAAACAGAGAAATGGTATTTGGCTTTAACCTCCCTGGCGGTATGATTATTTCAGATTTCTGATGCTGAAAACAGTACAATGTTTTGCATGGAAATTTGGCATTTTATATTGTAGGCCTGTAATTCTTAGGAATAACTCACTTAAATCTGTCCAAACAAGAGTCTAGTAGACATCCCGGGTATGATAAAGTTTGAAACACCAAATCATAAATTATAATATAATAAATAACTATAAATAATTATACCAAATAATAATATAATAATAATAATAATAATTCAATAATGTAATCAAATCAAAAACACTGAAATTTGCTCAGTTGCAGAATTGTCGCTGTCATTAATTTTCAGTGTTTGATGACGGAGCTCCCCACAAATCACTATCGCTCAATTCTGCGAGTGATTCTAATTTATTATCGCTGTTTTCTAGCTGGTCTAAAATCCCTTTTGATGTAAAGGGACGGTTTTGGTTGCTATGGACAATCTCCAGTTTCCAGGCAGAAAGAACAGTTTTTATAATATAAAACTGCATGGAGGGCACTGGACAGACCACTAGGGACAAAAGGGAGGTGAAATAATTTCATACAGCAATGTAATCTGTAAGATTACAGTGTACTGTATATGTATTGTGTGTTTCACTTTTTGAATTTGGCGCCGTTCTCCGTCCCCGTGCGTCGCAACGCTCGCAGGGAACGGAGCCCGGCTCTGTGATGAATCGAGCGGAGGACAAGCCACTCACCCTGCGGGGAGACATCGCAGGATCCAGGGGACAAGGTAAGTAAGCTCTTCCTGGATCCTGCGATGCAATCCCGAGTCTGGCTCGGGGTTACCGCTTTTGGTTCTGAAATTCCACCCCGAAATTCCACCCCTCGGGAATACCGCCGGGGGGTTAATAGCATTTATTATTTTATAGGAGGTGTAAAGACTTGGTAGTTTAGGCAACAACAGTATTTAAAAAAACTAGCGTTGCACCGATACTGGTACCGATATTGGTATCAGGGCCGATACTAAGCATTTGCACAAGTACTTGTACAAATGCTCCAGTACTAAAATCGATACCTTCAGACTCGGTTTACATATGTGCCGGCCGGTTTGCAGTGCGATTTCAAAGCTTGGTCCTATGCAATTTCGTTCAGAGGTTCAGGTGATTCCAATGTGAATTGTAGTGTATGAGATTAGAAATCGCACCTGAACTGGACTGAAATCGCACAGGATTTTTTCAAATCGCACTGCAGCCGGCCCTCTCATATGTAAACAGGCTGTAAAAACTCACTGAAACGCACATGGAAACTGATGTGAAACTGATGTCTCGGCAAGTGAAATCTATGTGCTTTTCCCATCAGTTTTCATGCATGTATGGTGTGACCGAGCCCTAGTGTCACATGACACCAAAAATAGGTATCGGTAATTAGTATTGGTAAGTACTTGAGAAAAAGTATCGATACTTGTGCTTGGTCTTAAAAAGCTGGTATTGGTGCATCCCTAAAAGAAACCCTAGTGTTTCTAAGCCTACTGCCATATCTTTGAAAATCTACATATTTAACTCACATTCATATTTATTTATTTCCTAGCGGCTTCTTGCAAACTGAAGTAGTTAAGCTACATTCACACGGACGGTCAAGGGCTCATAGTTTTCTGCATCCAGAGGCGGCTAAACGTGGCCTCTGGACACAGCAACACTCTGTGTTATGGCTACATACAAACTAACCAATTAGCTGAGTAAATGAGGTAAAGCTTCACTTTGCGAAGAATACCCAATCAAGTGCAAGGAAAATTGAAAAAACAGCATTTTTGCTTGCACGTGATTGGATGATGGAGCTTCCCCTCATTTACTAAGCTCTGGAGCAACTGCACTTGCAGAGTACAATTGCACTTTGCAATGTGCATGGTCTTTTGGTCCTTTTCCTTTAGTAAATCAACCCCACTGTGTGCAGGCAGTGTGTAGAACTACCTGCAAGAATCAGTACTGTATGGCTGTGTGAGCATAGCCTTAGTGCTGCCATCCTTGTAGCTTCACATAATTCCTGAGGGTGACAATGCTGTCAATCACTTAGACCCCTTTCACACTGGGGCGGTTTGCAGGCGGTATTGCGCTAAAAATACCGCCTGCAAACCGCCCCTAAACAGCCTCTGCTGTTTGTTCAGTGTGAAAGCCCGAGGGCTTTCACATTGAAGCGGTGCGCAGGCAGGACGGTGAAAAAAGTCCTGCAAACCGCTTCTTTGGAGCGATGAAGGAGCGGTGTATTCACCGCTCCTAAACCGCTCCTGCCCATTGAAATCAATGGGTCAGCGCGGCTATACCGCGGCAATACCGCAGCTATAGCAGCGCTGTACGAGTGATTTTAACCCTTTTTCGGCCGCCAGCGGGGGTTAAAACCACACCGCTAGTGGCCGAATACAGCTGCAAGAACGACGGTACAGCAGCGCTAAAAATAGCGCTGTTGTGGGGGGCGTGGCCAAGATGGCGCCGTGAGCGGAAGCTTTTTCAGTGAGCTCCGCTATTCTGCTGCCAAAATCCGGATCCATCGGCTCCAAGACCCCAGCAATTGCACCTCGGTTGACTGGGGGGGACTGGGAGACTCCCTGTCTGTCCATCACAGACGAAATTTTTGGATTCCTGGCTCGCGATCGGCTCCCGGCCTGCCACGGACGACTAGGCCGAAGCCGCGGCCTCTCCTGGCGGCCCGCGCGGCGGGACGAGGGACCTCTGCCGCGGTCGGATCCTTTGCCCGGCCTTGTCGGAGGCCGCGGACTATGGATGGAGGCGGGTGAGCTCACTCTTGGGGATAGATTGACTGTGCTTTGGCCCTGACCGTCCCTCCTCCCCTCCCCACGTTCTACTAGGCCGCGGCCGCGGCCGCGGCCTCTCCTGGAGCTCCGACCCACCGGCCCGTCTGCAGGACTCTCAGATCCTCCTGCCCTGATAGAGGTCACCCTGGGGCGGCTGGGGAGGATTACCTGACAGCAGGACCGGATCCCACAGCGCCCACATCCCTCCCATCCTGCTTGTGCAGGGAGGTGGATGGGCTGATTATCCCTCTCATCTCACCCCTGGACAGTGTTGGCCTGCACCAGACAGCTGCTGCACCATACATTTGCAGGTGGGGGGAGAATTACCAAAGGGGACATTCACTCTACCCTAACTATTGCCTGAGTACCCCTCAATCTGCGGACAGGCCCCCACAGCCAGCTGTCGATAATTGCCCAGACCTGGGCCGCTGTCACCTGAATGAGGCGCAGGAACTCCAGCGCTAGATACAACAAAGGGGGTAGGAGGTTGACCTTCCCACCACAACCGGACTCCCCTCAGACGCCCAACTGTCCCCCCCCGGAGACCCCCCATACACGCAGCACCCAAAGGGCTCCGCAGACAACAGCTATGGAGTCGGACGACTCTCGTCCCCCCTGGTTGGCGGAGGTTATGGCGGCCATAGCCACTTGCCAATCCGCGCTAACAACAAAGATTGAAGCAGTCCAGCTGGATATGGGTCTAATTCGCCAAGATATTGACAAAATCAGGTCACGAGTCACTGAGACAGAGCAAAGACTGAGTACCTCTGAAGACACCATTGAGGAACATGCAGCATCACTCCGTACGCTTCAAACTAAAGTAAAGGCCCTAGAGTACAGAGCTGAAGATGCGGGGAACAGAAACCGGCGCAATAATCTTCGCATTGTTGGATTACCGGAGGGGGCGGAGGGAAACAACCCTACCTCCTTTATAGAGGATCTGCTCCGTGATCTTTTACCCGAGGCCCGCTGGTCGCCTTACTTCACGGTGGAGAGGGCCCACCGCATCCCGCCTAAGCCGGGGCCTCCTGGGTCCCCCCCCCGCACCTTCATCCTCCGTCTCCTCAATTTTAGAGACAGAGACGAAGTCCTCCGCGCCTCTAGAAGTGTAGGGGACCTCAAATTCCAGAACACGAAGTTGATGATATTCCCCGACTACTCCGTAGAGACCCAGAAACTCAGGAAATCATTTGACCAAGTTAAGGCGGCCCTGCGTTCACGCAGCATTCGCTACAGTGTACTCTTCCCTGCGCGCCTAAGAGTCCAGGACGGCGAGACAACTCGCTTCTTCACCACTCCGAGAGAAGCTTCTGCCTGGCTGGATTCGCTACCACAGATTCGAAGATGATCTACCTGGTACGTACTGTGTATCCCCTTTTGTTATCTACTCACCATAGCCTGGGCCCAGGTCTGCGTTAACTCACGAACCTTTACATGGATGACTTACTATGTTGCACAAGTTTTGCCCAGTTCTATCCATGGTGTCTGCAGACTTATGGCAGGATAATCCCTACCAGGAAAATTTCTAAGATAGCACCCCTGCCAAAGAACTTGGTCAGGAGACTGTTGAACTACAAAGTTTCTTCTAAATAAGCTTGTTTCCTTGAGAAATGCTGGACTTCTGGTTTGGTATCTTCATCAAAAAGATGGATCGAATTCACTGTGGGGTCGCATCATGGACTACTTCCCATTGTTATATTTACTAAGTTCCCACAGCCTATTGTATCACAAGTGGAGATCTCACGTACACAAGCCGCTTGAACTACTACTTCCCTCCCCCGTGTGAAGTCTCGGGGGGGTAAGTTCGCCTCTTCCACGGACCCCCTGTTGCAGCCGGCGAGCTGAATAAGTTGGGGATTGAAACCCGCCCCAGTTCTGGGGGGTTGGGTGGGGTGGGGGGTGGGGTATGTTCCCCTAAGGGGGCTAGTTCCATCTACTCTAGATTTAGGCATCCTTTACCGGTTGTTAGTTTGGTTTTGTTTTTGTTTGATATTTGTACTAAAAATATTGACTCATCAGCATTGCATTATCTACAGATGTGTCCACTTCGGGTGACGGGGTCCGGTCCGGGAGCCGTGCATTCTACTGATCCTAACACTCTTCATATTCCAGGTGGCCATGTCCTCCCTTAACATCATCTCCTGGAACACCAGGGGACTGAACTCCCCAGTCAAACGTTCCCTGGTGTTCCAATTCATTAAAACCTATAACCCACATATATGTGTGTTTCAGGAGACACACCTCACAGGACGCAGGGTTTTGGCCCTTAAAAAACCATGGGTGGGACACCACTACCACTCCACGCACTCCTCATTCTCTAGAGGTGTCACTATACTGGTGTTGAAGTCACTTCCATTTCGGCTCTTGGATTTGACCCTGGACCCCGATGGCCGGTACGTAATAATTCATGCTAAAATATATTCTCTAACATGGACCATTGTGGGCTTATATCTGCCTCCCCCGGCCTCCCTGCTGGTGCTCAATCAGATCACCGGCAGGATAGCCGAATTTGCATCAGACAACAATGTTATATTGGGTGATTTTAATCTGGTTCCTGACCCGGATCTTGATAGGTTGACTCCTGCGGGACATCATTGCTCTGGGTTGGCTGAGTGGGCGGACACTTATGGTCTGACTGATGTCTGGAGGTGGCGACACCCCCAGACCAGGGCATACACATGCCACTCGGCCTCCCATAGAACGTTCTCCCGCATAGACTTAGTCTTCGCGGGGGGTCGGGTCCTCCCAAGGGTCTTAGACATACAAATACTGCCTAGGGGAATTTCCGACCACGCACCCTTGCTGTTGTCACTGGACCTTTCCCTTGGCTCAGTAGAAAGGATATGGAGACTCTCCAGATTTTGGATTTCAGACACTGCAGTGGACTCCCAATTTAGAACGGAAATGCTTGATTTTTGGGCTACAAACGAGGGCTCGGCTGACCCCGTAGTTGTGTGGGATGCTTTTAAAGCCATGACGAGGGGATGCTACCAGACCATTATTGCCAGAGTCCGACGAGAACGCAGGGCAGACTTGATTAAGGCCGAGGGGGAGGCGAATAATGCGGAGGCTCTTTTTGTTCGTACTCGGGATCCTGCGCACTATTCACATCTACAACACATGACGAAGGAGGTGGTTCGTCTCCGTACTTCTCTTACACAGAAGAAAATGTTGGCTCAATCCCAACGGATTTTTGAGCAGGGGGAGCGGTCGGGTCGCCTGTTGGCCTGGCTCTCCAGGGAACAGGTGGGTGGGATGAGCATTTCACATATTAGGGACTCCTCGGGACAGTTAATCCATACCCCGGAGGGGATCAACCGCTGTTTTGCGGAATACTATGAATCCCTCTATGGGACCAGAGTAGACTATAGAGGGGAGGATCTGGTGGCGTACCTAGACGACATAGATATCCCAACCCTTACTGTAACATACCGTGACAAGCTTGATGCTCCAATTACGTCCTTAGAGATAATACAGGCTCTTAAATCAATGCAGACAGGGAAAACTCCGGGACCCGATGGCGTCCCTGTAGAGTTTTATAAACAATACGCTACGGAACTAGTGGATAAACTTCAGGGCCTCTTCTCTGCGTCGACGCGTCTCGGAAAACTCCCGGATACCATGAGCGAAGCGATCATAGTAGTGATCCCCAAGCCGGGGAAGGACCCCACGTTGTGCTCCTCGTACCGCCCTATATCCCTTCTGAATGTGGATGCAAAGGTACTGGCAAAAGTTCTGGCCAACAGGCTCAACCTGGTAATTACTGCTCTCATCCACAGGGATCAAACAGGCTTCATGCCCGGGAGAGGAACTGACATTAATATCAGACGCCTCCACACCCACATAGACAGGGCGGACGAGGCGGCCAATGGAACGGTGACCTCGCTCGACGCGGAGAAGGCTTTCGACTCCGTCGAGTGGGGCTACCTATGGGAAGTGCTCTCGAGATTCGGGTTCGGCCCGGGTTTCACGAAATGGCTCCGCATGTTATATCATTGTCCTTCAGCTAGAATACGTACTAATGGAAGCCTCTCGGGAAAATTCCAACTGTTTCGAGGCACACGACAGGGGTGTCCCCTCTCCCCGGGTCTATTTGCATTGGCGATGGAGCCCCTGGCTATATTGTTGAGGGCCAACCCTGGGGTAAGGGGAATCCAGGTGGGTCCCATTGAGGAGAAGCTATCACTATACGCGGATGACGCTCTGCTCTATTTAGCGGATGCGTCGTCCTCCTTGCAGACTGCACTTGAACTGATTAACCAATTTGGCGGCTACTCGGGGATTCGCATTAACTGGGACAAGTCGGTTCTTTTCCCTCTCCATTCCTCGACCCCTAGAATACCTCACCCACAGCTAAAATGGGTGGATGACTTCAAATACCTGAGGATAAAAATAAGTGGTAAAGTCCAAGACTACATCGATAACAATTTGCGTCCACTCATGGCACAGCTTATGGCCAGGTGTGTGGCTTGGCGTTCCCTCCCATTGACCCCTGTTGGCAGAGTCAATTTATTAAAAATGATATACCTCCCAAAATACCTATACTTCTTCCGCAACACACCCATACCCATCCCTAGGATTTTTTTTCGACGGCTGGAGAGTCTGCTGATACAGTTTGTCTGGGCTGGGAGGCCACCCAGGGTGGCCAAGCAGATCTTATATCTCCCACTTTCGGGGGGAGGACTGGCGTTACCAAATTTTCAAATCTACTACTGGGCAGCTGTCTTGGTCACGATTCGGTGGTGGTTCTCCCAGCCCACGCAGAATCCAGCGGTCACTTTAGAGGCAGCCATTTTGGGTTCCTTTGCTGCCCTGAGCAATCTCCCGTTTCGCGGTCTTAGGGCCAATTTGTCCATTGACGACTCTGATGCGAACCACTGTGAAGATATGGCAGGAGGCTAGGAAAATCTATAGGAAACCCAAGTGCATTTCACCCCACATGCCCCTTTGGGGTAACCCTCTGCTCTCCCACTTTTACACTATTCCGGACCCCTCTCTCTGGGCAAAAAAGGGAATCCTCACTCTAAAACATATAGTTAAAGATGGCAGGCTCATGACCTTCCAAGCACTGAGGCAATCCTTTGCTATCCCAACCTCCTTCCAATTCAGATACAGGCAGCTGAAGCATGCCTTTGAGGCTCAGTTCCCTGAACCCCTCACTCTGGAATCAGACTCCATTGAAAGGCTCCTGACCTCCAGCGTGATGGGGAAGCCTCTCTCAACACTATATTTATACCTTACGGTGGAGTACGATGTGAAATTAACTAGAACATGGGAGAAGTGGAGAGTTGACATCCCCTCTTTAGATGAGGAGGAGTGGAAGGAGTGTTTAATCTCCTACATTCCTTCCATGATCGCTGCAAGGGATAGGTTCATACAATTCAAGAATTCAAGTTCCTTCACAGAGCGTATTTCACCCCTCAGAGACTGGCGCGCATATACCACCAAAGAGATCCCAACTGTCAGAGATGCAGACAGGAGGCGGGTACTTTCTGGCACATGGTCTGGTCCTGTCCCAAACTAAGACCCTTTTGGTCAGCAGTGGCCTCCACACTGGGGAACGTCATAGGCTCAGTTTTACCGGTTGAACCCCAAATACTACTGCTCAGTCATCTGGAGGATGTCGAGGGTGATAGATATGATAAATTGTGCATAACATTCATGTTGTACTATGCTAGACGGGAGATCCTACTGCGATGGAAAATGGTGGAGCCTCCTACCCTGGCCTCGTGGATAAGGTCGGTGAACAAGGTACTCCCCCTGTATAGACTGACGTACGAAAGTAGGCAATGCCCGGGGAAGTTTGACAAAATTTGGTCGTCCTGGGTGGATGCTTCGGGTGACCCTGATCCCCCTACCCCATAAGTAAGACATGGGAAATAGTAGAGGATGTCCTGCACCTCAAGTCTATTCCTCTTATGCCCGATTCCCTTCCTCCCCTTCCCTTTCTTTCCCTTCCCTCTCCCCTCCCTCTGCCTTCCTTCCTCCTCCGATCCTCCTCTTCTGGGGTGCCCGCGGGCGCTCTAGGCTCCTCCTCTTCATCGGGTGCCCCTACGGAGAGACGCTTTCCCTGAGGGCACCCGTGCGGGTGCGCTCACGAGTCCTGCTGCGATCAATCTATTCAATGAGGATGAAGACAGCGTCTGGAGCTGCTGGGCTCGTGCTGGTCGCTGGAACAGTCGGGTTCAGGTAAGAAAAAGGGGGGGGGGGGCTCTGGGGACAGCTGCAGCACAGAAGATTTTTCAACATAGAATGCATTAAGGTGAAAAAACTTGAGACTTTACAACCCCTTTAACCCTGTACTTAAAGGGGTTGTAAACCCTCGTGTTTTTTCACCTTAATGCATCCTATGCATTAAGGTGAAAAAACTTCTGTCACTGACCGGCCCCCAGCCCCCCCCCATTCTACTCACCTGAGCCCCGTAAATCCCCAGCCGGAGACGCGCTCTTCCCCTCTGACTGTTGTCTCGGCTCTGGATTGGATAGATTGATAGCAGCGCAGGCATTGGCTCCCGCTGCTGTCAATCAAATCCAATGACGTGGACACCGGGGGCGTGGGGCTGAGTCGGGCATTCTGCATCTATGGACACAAATGCTGGACTCTGGAGCGTGCCCGCAAGGTAACCCCCCTCCCGGGAGAACGCTCCTCCAAGGGGGTTATACGATGCAGGGAGGAGCTACCAGCGCCGCCGGGGGACCCCAGAAGCCGAGGATCGGGGTCACTCTGTGCAAAACAAACTGCACAGTGGAGGTAAGTATGACATGTTTGTTATTTAAAAAAAACAAAGCTTTACAATCGCTTTAAGCCTCGGTTCACACCAGAGGCGGCACGACTTGCAGGTCGCCTCAGCGAGGCGACCTGCCAACGACTGCCCGGGCGACTTGCAAAACGACTTCTGTATAGAAGTCTATGCAAGTCGCCCCCAAAGTAGTACAGGAACCTTTTTCTAAGTCGGAGCGACTTGCGTCGCTCCCCTTAGAACGGTTCCATAGCACAGAACGGGAGGCGACTTGTCAGGCGACTAGGTCGCCTGACAAGTCGTCCCAGTGTGAACCGGGGCTAAGAGGCACATTTTTTACATGTTTTACAAATGTTACCATTCATCCCAGAAAGTACATTTTTATGGAAGATGTAACAAGCCCTTGAAACTGCAGTTGTTCTAATCTAGAAGATCTATTAGCTAAATTCAATAGTACTTCTCTATGTAATATTAATGTTAGAGGTGTATTATTGATCAAAATGCTTGTTTTTTTCCTATTGACAGGAGCCTTCCCATTGCAAGAAAAGGAACAGTATCCGATCATCTTTATATGGCATGGGTCGAAATTCTCTCTAAAAAATCTTTCCCCCGTGCGACTGGTTAGAGGAAATCACAAGAATGTACTAACTTTCTATTCCTAACACTAAAACTTCACCTATCTTCAAAGTAGAGTGAACATTCATTGTATTCAAAGTGCCTAACCAGATCTCTAAAATGTAAACTGTTATGCCCCATACACACGGTCGGACATTGATTGGACATTCCGACAACAAAATCCTAGGATTTTTTCAGACAGATGTTGGCTCAAACTTGTCTTGCATACACACGGTCACACAAAGTTGTCGGAAAATCCGATCATTCTGAACGCGGTGACGTAAAACACGTACGTCGGGACTATAAACGGGGCAGTGGCCAATAGCTTTCATCTCTTTATTTATTCTGAGCATGCGTGGCACTTTGTGCGTCGGATTTGTGTACACACGATCGGAATTTCCGACAACGGATTTTGTTGTCGGAAAATTTTATAGCCTGCTCTCAAACTTTGTGTGTCGGAAAATCCGATGGGAAATGTGTGATGGAGCCTACACACGGTCGGAATTTCCGACAACAAGGTCCTATCACACATTTTCCATCGGAAAATCCGACCGTGTGTACGGGGCATAAGAGTAAAGCGCTAAAGTAAAGCCAGGAAAAAAAATGTTTTTGATCTTAAGAATAAATCATATTTAATATTATGTTCACTAATTTGATGAGACTGCCTAATAGGATCGTCAAAACCAAAATCTTGTTTTCAAATTGCAAATTACCATTGTTAAATTTTAATATTCTACTGCTTTGATAATATATTTTAACTGCATTCTTTTACATGTAAAGTGGGTTTTTAGATCAACTTTCTTAAATAGCATAATATATTCATTGTAAACTCTGAATTATGTTTTATATTTTTAGGATACTCTAGCTATATATGTATCCATGAGAATGCGAGCAGGACAATTATTAACACAAAGCTTTTCTCGGTTGGCCCTTTTCTCGGAGAACCTTGCTTTAATTGAAAAAATAACCAGTATGCATGACAGACTTCTGATTGGCTCTTCGTAGTCGCATGCAGTTCAGTGCAATAGTTTTTTTATGCCAATACATACACAGAGAATTAAGAGGAAATTGTTATATCTTATCCTTCATAAATGGCATGCGCATTAGAAACTTTAAGTGCAATTTCGATTTTTTTTATCCAAACTGTAAAATCAATAAAAAAAGTTTCACATTTGTACAGTAGATCCACTTTAAAAGCAGACATACATTTAAAATATGTGTAAAGAAAAATATATTTTAGTTATTTTCTCGTGCTCATTAAATCTTTAATTTTCTTCTTGAGGCATTTTCGGTCTCACTTTTATGTTTGCTATATTTGATTTGATGTTTTCCATCTAGAATGCATTGTAATACCTTCATTTGTCTTTCTGTTGAAAAATAAAGCAATAAAAGCAATAAAACTTGTAATTTGGTGTCTGTCATTAGTATGGAAAAATATCTGATTGTGGTTTACTAGAACATTACAAACACTGAGGCTGCATTCACTCCTGAGGGTTTTCAGCTCATAAAACGCTCATAAAACGCCTGAAAAATACACCCGAAAAACGCCCAACAAGCAAAATCCAATTCATTTCAATGGCACCTGTTCACATCTGAGCATTTTGTTACCTGAAGCAAAACACCTAAAAAAACGTGTTAGCCTGGGTTCACACTAGCACAATCTCAGAGATCGCATGTGATTCACACCTGCACTACAGGTGCCGATCACTTGCGATATCTGAGCAATGCGAGTTCAGCCATACAGTTGTATGGCTGAACTCGCATTGGATTTGCACAGAAAATAGTGCAGGGACTAGTTTTTCCTAATCAGAGGTTAATGACACCCACAGCGGTTCACACAAGTCCCTCTCCTAATCCTGGGACTTGTGACAAATTGACTGCTGCCCGCTGCCATGTGGAGGGAGCTGGAAAGAAGTGCCCCAAGGTAAGAACTTATCAGGTGGTGGGGGGAAGCGCTGGGGATGAAGGCTTCCAGTCAGACCTTTTCACTAATAAGGGGGCCCCCAGATCCTGGCCCCCCAGATCTCTTCCGACTTTGGGGGTCTCTTCATTCTTCTCCGTGCTCTCCGGCCTCTTCTCCCTCTCTCCTGTGTCTTCTGCCGGGCTCCTCCGCTATCTTCTGCTCTTTTGCCTGCTCTTTTGCTAGCGGGGGGCCCGGTCTTCTTCGTCGTCGTCTTCCCTCTGCTCTTCTTCCGATGTTGACATGAGGCTCTCTCCCGCTGTAATGCCGGGTGCGCGGTGCACAACGACTTATATTGGCATGGGGCGTGGTCACCGGGTGATGTCATCCGGTGACCACACTCCCTTATGACGTCACCACCCGGGGCATGATGGGATGGTGTCGTCATAAGGAGTGTGGTCACCGGATGACATCACCCTGTCACCCGGTGACCACGCCCCATGCCTCTATAAGTCATCGCGCACCTCGCACACAGCATTACTGTGGGAGACAGCTTCGTGTCAACATCGGAAGAAGAGAAGAGGGAACAAGACGACGGAGAAGACCGGGCCCCCGCTAGCAAAAGAGTGGGCAAAAGAGTAGAAGATAATTTTTTTTATTGGGGATAAATAGTAAACATTTTGAAGCAAAATGCATTTTCCTGTAATTTATGTAAATTGGTAGCATAACATTAAGAGAAGAATAACGTTGGTGATGGGTTTGATTTACTAAAGGCAAACAGACTGTGCAGTTTGAAAGATCAGCACTCTGTAAGGGCATTTGCTCCAGAGCTGATTAAATAAGGGGAAGCTCTGCTGACTTCTATCATCCAATCACGTGCAAGCTAAAAATTGTCTTTGTTCCTTGCATGTGATTGGGTCCTGTTTGCACAGTGAAGCTTCTCCTCATTTTCTAAGGTCTGGAGCAAATGCCCTTGCACAGTGAAACTGCACTTGCAAAGTGCACAGTCTATGTGCCTTTAGTAAATCAAACCCAATGACTTTCTCTAAGGTTTGTGATTGCTAGAAATCCAAATGATATTGAGTTCATGTGAGCATTTGATAGCTGCGCAGTAAATGCAAATGTCATCCAGATCATCGGACATCATTGTTGGTACCTTTCACTGGCAAGCTTTAGTGGTTAGCTCTCTTCACATGCACTTCTGGGGGGCTTGAATCCCAGTCTATATTTTACCTGAGGAGCAGCAGTCTACATACAGAGAGAGCTTTTGAGAGAATTTTGTTGCTGGGGACCTTTCTGGAGAGAGACAGAGATTTAGCCATTAAAGATCCCTTTACTGTGTGGGCAAAGTTTCACCAGAGAGTATAGAGTTGTGACCTGGGTGTGGAGGGACAGAGCCACTGCCAGGATATAGACTTTGCTGTGCTACAGGCCAGAGCCACCCCAGGTAACTTAACCTGAGCGACCACTGCTGCTGTGTCGCTGGGTCTGGTGAGAATGCCTTGCAGTCATGACTTGTTGCTACCATTAGAGACTGAGCCCTTAGGAACTAACTACTCAGCTGCTTTGTATCTCATTTACTGCCTGCAGCCCTTATTGACTGTCCTTATGCATGCCAACCGTGATTGGGCCCCAACGGTAACTGGCTCAAGAGTCAGGACTAAAAATTCCCTTTACTGCTGCTAGCCAGAGACCCTTGTCTCTTGCTTAGTTTAGAACAACCTCTCCGGGGACACTGCATCATACCATAACCATTCCATTACAGTGCACTCTACCTCAGTTGTAGTACTATTATTAGTCACATTGCAGTTAATGTTTTATGCACTGTTTTTTGCTGAATCTGCTGATTCACGTGTTGATTCCAGTTTAGTGGTATTGAATCTGATTTTAAGTTGCTTGGGCATAGCTATTGCTCTGTGTATCAGACTGTGTCCAAATTTCCTTTCTATGTGCTCATTTATAACTACTCTTAGGCAGCTCTTGCTAAAACATATAAAAAAAAAAAAAATCAAATTTGTGTCTTAATAAATCACAGATAACATACTAGTGAGATATGAATCTAAATACATATACTTGACTTACGAGCCAAATATCTTAAAGTCCAAGGGAGGCGGGTGTTTTTATTTTTGGTTTAATGTGCTCATTTATCTTCAACCTGCCATTTATTCTAACCCGAATTGATATATATTGAGTTCATCTAGCACTAAACAGTTTTGTTTCTATTTTATGGTAGTAACCAAAAGCCAGGTTAAAAGTTATTATACTTGTGCCCTAATATGTGCTTGCTTTGACTTTCATTCAACCAGGTGTTTCAGGGGGACTGAGGTTGTTCTTGTTCAGAGGACCCAAAATTACCAAGCAGCTTCAAAAGATATGCTGGTACACTCATTTGCTCCTGTCTAAATTGGCCCAAGTATGTATATGTATGTGAGATAGGTAGGGCCGTTGATAAGGCAACACAACTGGTCCTGATGTAATGGGCCCAGACCTCAACAGCTAAACAGGGGGGCCCAGGGCAACTTTATTGTTAATTTCTTCCTAAATTAGGAAATAGATTTTACTAGACCACACCCCCACTTCTTCTTGTTTACCAGGGCTTAAATTACATTTCCCTGAGCCCCATCAGTTTACGAGCGGGGCCCAGGAAGCGGAACTTTTTTTTTTTTTTTCGGGGCATAGGGGGGTAAAGTCAGTGTCACTGTTTCTAAAATAAAACCAAAGAATTTCCAAGCTGAACTTACCAACCAGCCTGCGACCAACCGAATTAATCTGCCTAACAGTATGCGTTAAAAACAGGGGTTTAGTTGCACAGATTTGCAAATACATGCATAAGCTGTAGGCCACGGCAAGGCACCCTGTATCCTGCAGACCCTAACTCTAACTTTGAAGAGTCTCCACAGTGGGAGCACATGTATTCGAATGGATAGATGAAGAGCAGATGACTGGTGGGAGCCCAACCCTCCTTAAAGGTGCAGGAGCACACTGAATACACAGCACATTGCAAAATGGCAGCCAATGTGTCAGTGCGTTGCCTGACCAATATGTCAACAATACAAAAAAAGGTCACTGCCCCCACCTATAACTGGTCTTCACAGCAAGGAGCACTGGAAGGGCAAACACATGTAAAATAAAACCAAAGAATTTCCAAGCTCAACTTACCAACCAGCCTGCGACCGACCGAATTAACCTGCCTAACAGTATGCGTTAAAAACAGGGGTTTAGTTGCACATATTTGCAAATACATGCATAAGCTGCAGGCCACGGCAAGGCACCCTGTATCCTGCAGACCCTAACTCTAACTTTGAAGAGTCTCCACAGTGGGAGCACATGTATTCTAATGGATAGATGAAGGGAATTCCCGCCAGCAAAAGATTGAGGGCAGGTTCTCTATTTTTCGGTTGGAAAAAGTTCCTATCCGAAAATGCGTTCGTCTTTATGCAATTCGGATGCACAAAAAATCACGAATGCTCAGATTTAAGTACGAGACAGAAACGCTCGGTCTGGATTAGCAGAATGAGTCCAAAATGTGGCGCACTGGGTATTGAACTTCCGTTATATAGTCCCGTCATACGTGTTGTATGTCACCGCGTTCTTGATGGTTGGAATTTGGTGTGACCGTGTGTATGCAAGACAAGTTTGAGCGGAATTCCGTCGGAAAACCATCCAAGGCTTTTCCAACGCAAATTCAGATCGTGTGTTCGCGGCATAACCCGCAGCCCTGGAGATGGGGAGATTAGTTTGTAAGCTGCTTGATGGGAGGGATATATGTGAATGTACAAAAGGGTACAGCAAAGGGTCTGAATACTTAGGACCATGTGATATTTTAGTTTTTCTTTTTTAATAAATCTGCAAAAATGTCAATAATTCTGTGTTTTTCTGTCAATATGGGGTGCTGTGTGTACATTCATGAGGAAAAAATGAACTTAAATGATTTTAGCAAATGGCTGCAATATAACAAAGAGTGAAAAATTTAAGAGGGTCTGAATACTTTCGGTCCCCACTGTATATATATATATATATATATATATATATATATATATATATATATATATACAGTGGGGACGGAATTGGCTGTGGAGAGGCTGGAATTTCCTTTTCCAGCCTCTCCACAGCCCTCCTCCCTGGATGATCCCTCCCCTGGATACTGATCCTGGAAACGATCGGACGACCTGTGACGTCACGCGTGCTCCATGTGCGCTCCACGCTGGCCCCAGCCTCTTCCTGATGGCCATAGAAGGAGCTCCCGGATGGTAATCCATCCATTGCAGCCCAGCATCCCTGCAGCGTCACCAGAACAGGACTAGAGGACATACTGAGGACCGCACACTAATGCAGATGAGCTTTTTTATGTTTTTATTCTGTAAGTGTTATTTTACCTGGTGTCATTAAATAACAGCTGTTAATACTACACTCAGGTGGCGCTTCCTTTTCTACCCTTCTCTTGCCCATTACAGAGCCAGCTCTCTGAGGACAGCAGGTGCCTTTTTAACCAGCCTATTTTAACCATTGCACTGTCAGTTACTGCTTAACCCTTGAACTGCCAGCCTGTCCATCATGGACTAAGTTGCTTAGCCATTTATATTTCCTGTACTGTATAGACTTGTGTATTTGCGCTTACAGTTATTAATACCTTTTTTGGTCTTGTCCACCGTGCTGCAGCTCAGTTTCAGGGTCTTGGCAATCTTTTTATAGGTACAAACAAGGCCAAGGATAAATCCAAGGGAAAAAACCAAGCTTAACCACTTAAGCCCCGGACCATTTGGCTGGCCAAAGACCAGAGCACTTTTTGCGATTCGGCACTGCGTCGTTTTAACTGACAGTTGCGCGGTCGTGCGACTTGGCTCCCATACAAAATTGTTGTCCTTTTTTGCCCACAAATAGAGCTTTTTTTTGGTGGTATTTGATCACCTCTGCGTTTTTTATTTTTTGCGCTATAAACAAAAAAAGAGCATCAATTTTGAAAAAAAAGCAATATTTTTTACTTTTTGCTATAATAAATATCCCCCAAAAATATATAAAAAAACTTTTTTTTTCCTCAGTTTAGGCCGATACGTATTATTCTACATATTTTTGGTAAAAAAAAAATCACAATAAGCGTTTATTGATTGTTTTGCATAAAAGTTATAGCGTCTACAAAATAGGGGATAGTTCTATGGCATTTTTATTAATAATTTTTTTTTTTTACTAGTAATGGCGGCGATCTGTAATTTTTATCGTGACTACGACATTATGGCGGACAGATCGGACACTTTTGGCACTATTTTGGGAGCATTCATATTTATACAGCGATCAGTGCGATTAAAAATGCATTGATTACTGTGTAAATGTGACTGGCAGTGAAGGGGTTAACCAGGAGGGGGTGCTGCAGGGGTTAATTGTGTACTAGGGATGTGTTCTAACTGTGGGGGGGGATGGGCTATGTGTGACACGACACTGATCACCGCTCCCGATTACAGGGAGCTGTAATCAGTGTCCTGTCACTAGGCGCTCTTCCTCACGGACATCAAGTCCGCAGGACCCACGATCACACTCACGGGGCTCGCGGCAGGGTCGATCGCGCGCCGCTGCCGGTGCGCATGCGACCACGCGGCGGCACATTTAAGGGGACGTACCTGTACGCCCATTTGCCTGTCCGTGCCATTCTGCCGACGTATATGTACATGCAGCGGTCGGCAAGTGGTTAACTTACCACCAGCCCGCAGACAACCAAATAACCTGTCTAACAGTATGCATTAAACAACAGGTGGACTGAAGGGGAGCCACCCCTTCTTAAAGGTACAATCTTCTTATAGCCTAGGCCATCTTTATGTAGAGCAACAATTCATTTTTTTCAGATCCTCAGAGAGTCCTTTGCCATGAGGTGCCATGTTGAATTCCAGTGACTGGTATGAGAGAGTGAGAGCGATAACACCAACTTTTTAACACACCTGCTCCCCATTCAAACCTAAGACCTTGTAACACTAACGAGTCACATGACACCAGGGATGGAAAATGGCTAATTGGGCCCAATTTGGACATTTTCACTTAGGAGTGTACTCACTTTTGTTGCCAGCGGTTTAGACATTAATGGCTGTGTGTTGAGTTGTTTTGAGGGGACAGCAAATTTACATTGTTATACAAGCTGTACAATCACTACTTTACATTGTAGCAAAGTGTCATTTCTTCAGTGTTGTCACATGAAAAGATAGAATAAAATATTTACAAAAATGTGAGGGGTGTACTCACTTTTGTGAGATTATATATATATATATATATTTTGCATGGGTTTGTGTTGAGTTCTCCAGTTCTATTTTACCTTGCAGACATATTGGTTGGGTGGCCTCCTTCCAATTCAGACTAGCAGGATGAGAGTCCAAAACTGACTTTAGAAAGTGTTCTCTACCAAAGGAGTAGTTGATGATCGCCAAAAAATCTTACAACAGAAGTAGTGGGTCAGTCAACAGAAAACAAATTTAAACATGCTTGGGATAAACACTAGTCTATACTAAGACAAAACGGTTAATAAATAACCACCACAGACCCAGACAGTATGGTCCTCTGCTGACTTTACACCATCAACAGGCAGCTCAACTCTTTAACAAGACACAGAAGTTGAATATGCTGCAATTTTGATTCAGATTCATTGCAGAGGATATTTTTCCAATCTTTTAGGCATCATTCACATGGGCGTACCAATCCATACCCCCATGCAAAGGAACATAATCACTCACCTGAGGTGCACAGGTGTTCTGTGCAGGGGTGTGCAGGAAGCCTGTTGGAATCAATGACAGGCGGCCGGCTGCATGGGTCTGCACAGACCTTCAAGTTCACATCCTTGCAGGTCCAATGAACAGATCAGAATGCAATCTGTCTGTGTCCTGGTCTGTGCATCAGAGCGATACAGACGTATACTTCGGGATATACATGGAGGTCCCTTCACATGGGCACACAGATTGTTACACCCATGCGAATGATGCCCTAAAATTTAAGAAAACACAATTTTCCTAAACCCTGTCCCTGTGAAAAATTAACACTGACTGATGGAACAAAGAATAAACCGGGAGGGTCTAACTAGCACTAAACATGAGGGAAAGTAGAGGGAGATGCCAGATCACATAAGTAAACAGAACAATAACTAAACCCCAAATGTAAAAAAAAAAGGAAAGACTCCATGGACTACTTGTTTTCCAGCCATCATGTGTTTACGTTTTAATGTGTCCCTATGTTATGTGTACAAGAACATATTTGGGGGGCACACCCTACAATGCATTTAAATTCAAGATGGTGCTGCTATAAGACCTACAAACAGTACAAAATATTTTACAGCGCACACATACAAGAATGACATTTCCTGCAGGGCTAGTTAAAAACACCTGAACACCTGAACATATTCAAAAATACGGGGGTTTGGTCACACTATATGGTCATATAGTGCTAAGCCCACTTACTGCGACAAAGTACCCCGAATTAGTGGGTCCTACACTAGTAATAGAATGGAAGATCCTTTGTCTCAACCATGGGAGCTGAACTCCTCTATGTGGGTTTTTGGGCTGGAGCACCCCTCCCCCTCCTCATTACCTCCTATTTAGTGGCCACCAGTGTTTAGGATGTATCCCTTTCAGTTCTCCCACATAGAGGAGTTCAGCTCCCATGGTTGAGACAAGTACTTTGTCGCAGTAAGTGGGCTTAGCACTATATGACCATATAGTGTGACCAAACCCCCGTATTTTTGAATATGTTCAGGTGTTCAGGTGTTTTTAACTAGCCCTGCAGGAAATGTCATTCTTGTATGTGTGCGCTGTAAAATATTTTGTACTGTTTGTAGGTCTTATAGCAGCACCATCTTGAATTTAAATGCATTGTAGGGTGTGCCCCCCAAATATGTTCTTGTATGTTGTAATAGGCCCTGACCAGGTTTTTGGGCTGGAGCACCCCTCCCCCTCCTCATTACCTCCTATTTAGTGGCCACCAGTGTTTAGGATGTATCCCTTTCAGTTCTCCCACATAGAGGAGTTCAGCTCCCATGGTTGAGACAAAGGATCTTCCATTCTATTACTAGTGTAGGACCCACTAATTCAGGGTACTTTGTCGCAGTAAGTGGGCTTAGCACTATATGACCATATAGTGTGACCAAACCCCCGTATTTTTGAATATGTTCAGGTGTTCAGGTGTTTTTAACTAGCCCTGCAGGAAATGTCATTCTTGTATGTGTGCGCTGTAAAATATTTTGTCCTATGTTATGTGTCTGTAGGATGGTTGACGGACGTTAACATGTTGTCACTGGTGTAACGCACATGTAGCGCACTACTCCCTTGGGAGCTGCAAAGTTGTTCATTACCTTTATGTCATTAAACCTAGATCTTCCTTCCAATGCAACTTCAGAACACCAGACAGTCTTTATATTTTATAAAGAACTTTATTCTTGAACTTGGGTTGGTAAACAAGTGGATAGATGATATGAGATGCCTCTATTAATTATGATTCCTGTTTTTGATCTTGTGTACTTTCCTTTTTGAGCTGACCAGCATCACTCTGAATAATGCTGTGGATAAAAGATTCCAAAGTCCCAGGCCTCCACTGCCTAATTCCTTGACTCTTGCAATCAATCCCTGTCCGTTCAGAAAAGTACTTCTCACTAGGTCCTTGGACTCATAGCACGTTTACGGATAAGCACCACTGGGTTGCATTCCCTTTGCTCACTCCCAATTAACAGTCCATGCAACTCACAGAAAGTCAATTCCCAGTTTCCTCCGTTCGCTTTGCTCCTACTCCCTCCTCCTCATGGTCCGGTACATCCCCGGCTGGGACGCCCGGTCTCTCCTCTGGTGTACATGACGACCTCTGCTCCTGCTATCCAGCACTGAGGTCTCTGAACCCCCAGGCCTTCAAGCCTCCTCCTGCAGCACTCTTTAGATGGTTCCAACTCCTCCTGATTCCTGAATCTCCTTCCAAGCAGGTGACCAAAGCTTATATGCGAGTCCTGCCCCTGCCAATACAATTTAATGATTGGTCCAGGGCTCTCCGTATAAGCTGCCTGCCACTCAAGTCGCAAACCCTGCCTCCCTTTCCAGAATATTTCCACTGGAAGAATGAGGGGACCACCTTGAGCCAGAGAGTAGGTGGCAACACCCCCCTCTATTCTAACACTCTCTCCCACAAATAAACAACCAGGCCTAAGGAAAAAAATGCAAGGCCCTGGCCAAATTTACCTATCACTAATAACAGAACACACTAAGCATCCACTTGAATGGGGTGGGCGCTACACATACATGTGTTGCAAAAGTGAGCCTTATTCTGAGGTGCCCTTTGTATGGTCACAGCATTTCTCCATAGCGCTAACCCAGCCCTGAGATCGAGCCCCGAACTGGAGCTGTCACTGACAACTCCTGGTCTCGTACCCACAATCGGAAGGTGGAGGACTGGCACCCGATTATATGAGTGGTGTTCAATGGCTATCACAGTGATCAGTCAGTAAAACCCACCCCTGTACTCTCTTTATCGTTCTGAATGGAGAAGAAGATACCTTGAAGAAGAAGATATCTTGCTCTTAGAGGAGAAAAGGGTAAAAAAAAAGTCTGTGTGTAAAAAAAAAAAAAAAAATTAATATATAAAGATAAAATAGCTAGTTCAGGGCATGATCTAGGTTAGTGTCCCTCTTGTCCTGCCCGTGTGTGCAGCATTCTGAGCATCTGCACATACAGCTGTAGCTCTAAGCAGGAGCGCACAGAGGACACTCCTACAGGAATTCATAGGTCCTGGCAGCACAGGGGGTACACACCTAATGGTAATGTAATATACAACAAGGACCTCTAGAGGTCAGAGCAGAGGGACGTTAAAGGACATTGAATTATATAGATATATTTTACTATAAAAAATTCACATTTATTTTACCATGTTAAACTTTATACTCCATTGTTCAAGTTAGTATACACAGGGCTTTTTGCACTGAATGTATGTAATGGCGAGGGATGCTGGATTATGTTACAGTGTCTATTGATGCTGGCTGCTGGGGGATCTATTGTTACTGGAGGTGCTATTTTTTTGCAGGGGTTTATTGTTGCTGGGGAGGACTATTGTTGCTGCTGGGGGACATATTGTCTCTGGAAGCAATCTATTTTTGCAGGGGGGGTGGTCTGTTGTTGCTGGCGGGTATCTATTGTTGCTGGGGGGAGCAGTTGTTGTTGGGCGGGATTTACTGTTGAGGGAGCAGTCTATTGTAGCTGGCTGCTGGAGGGTCTATTCATTCTGTCTATGGGGGGATCTGTTGTTGCTGCTGGGGGTCTAATGGTGCTGGAGGGGGTATTTTTGCAGGTGGTCCATTGTTGCTGGGGGGGGGGGGTCTATTGGTGGCTGCAGGGGATCTTTTTTACAGATTTTCTTGTTATCATTAACAAAATCCATCCAAATGACTTAGTACTACAAATATTACTTGGTTCTGTATTTTCTAAAATGGGCAGTATTGGGAAGTGGGTAGGGACCAAGTAACGGTGCTCGGAGGTGAATAGGAGCAGAGACAAGGGCTAACCCTGAAAGGCAGAGTTCCTGCACCTATTCTCTGAGAAAAAAAAGCCCCGAATATACATAACCAGACAATTACATTAATGATCTCTATATTTTCCTATCAAAGCCTATAAATATGGCTAAGATGGATCCAAATTTGGCATGTTCAGCAGGATCCAGGCAAATTTTGATCCACCTATGCGTAGGCTGGCTATACAACCAGTCTGAACTTTTTTTTTTGGCCCGAACACTCCTAGCTATCATTGTATTCTGCCGGTGGGGAAGGCTCCCCTTTCCCCCTGCCTAAGGCCAGATTTAGACTTTGGGGGGCCCAGGGGCACTTCAGGTTGGTTTACATTCTCAGTGACAGTCACATTTTTAAAATGCACGACACAACGTCATTCTGAGGTCATGCACGCATACACACACACACACAAACAGTCATAGTGCGCTATGTGTGGTTCAATTGAGCTGTCAAAATTCAATTTAAAAAAACGCTGTGAACCGGTAATGGAAAATGTGTGATGCTCAGGCTACAATGGAAAGCAATCCAGTGTCCACCACTGTGAGTGCAGGTCAGGGAGGGAGCTCGTCTCCGCTCAAAACAACTGTGAAGAAAAGGATGGATCCCATGAAGCTGCACATCAACGCAGACCCGCTGATATTTTGAATGAATGGCAGTCTCAGCCTGGGCTCCCACCAGGCCACGCCCCCAACACATTTCACTCTGCCCCTTAGAGCTTAATCATGAGGGGCGAAGGTAAATGTGTTAGGGGCAGGGTGAAATGTGTTGGGGGTGTGGCCTGTTGGGAGCCCAGGCTGAGACTTCATTCATTCCAATACCAGAGGGTATTGATGTGCAGCTTCCTTTGAAAAACAATGCAATTAGGACTGCAACTAACGATTATTTTGATAATCGATTAGTTGGCTGATTATTGTTTTGATTAATTGGATCAAATTCTCAAAAAAGTGTCCTGTGTAACTTAGTTAACCACTTCAGCCCCGGAAGATTTGGCTGCTTAATGACCAGAGCACTTTTTTGCGATACGACACTGCATCACTTTAACTGACAATTGTGCGGTCGTGCGATGTTGTACCCAAACAAAATTGACGTCCTTTTTTCCCCACAAATAGAGCTTTCTTTTGGTGGTATTTGATCATCATATTTTGTACATTTGCTATAATAAATATTTCCAATTTTTTTTAAAAAGGCAATTTTTTTTTCTCAGTTTAGGCCGATATTTATTCTTCTACATATTTTTGGTAAAAAAAAATTGCAAGCAGCGTATATTGATTGGTTTGCACAAAAGTTATAGGGGGTTATTTACTAAAGGAAAATCCACTTTGCACTGCAAGTGCACTTGAAAGTAAAGTCACTGTATATCCGAGGGGGACATGCAAGGAAAATAAAAAAACAGCATTTTAGCTTGCACATGATTGGATGATAAAATCACATGATATGATATGATATGGGGGGGGCTGTATTGTATGATATGGGGGTGTATTGTGTATTGTATGATATGGGGGTTGTATTGTATGATATGGGGGGTGTATTGAATGATATGGGGGGTGTATTGAATGATATGGGGGGTGTATTGAATGATATAGGGGGGTGTATTGAATGATATAGGGGGGGTGTATTTTATGATATGGGTGGGGTCTGTGTTGTATGATATGGGGGGGCTGTATTGTATGATATGACTGATGATGATCTGTGATTGGCTGTCTACATGGCCTCATTTACAAGAGTGGCGGTGAAGCTGCATTATTACCGACCTGCAGGAGAAGGCTATACACCGGTCACAGCCCAGGTAGGTGAATGGGGCGGAGCCACAATGAAGTGTAATATAGGTGGGTGTGGTTGGGGCTTCTCAAGGCTCTGGCAGGTGTCAGGCGGCTGGGAGGAAACTATCGCTTGCTATTATTACCATCTTGAGGAGACAGATGACCCGCACATTCTTCTTTAACTTTGTGAGTGCAACCTATTTTAACCCTTTCATGACTAATGCAGCGTACACACGGTTGGACTTTTCGACCGGACTGGTCCTCCGGACCGAGTCCGGCGGACAATCCGATCATGTGTGGGCTTCATCGGACCTTCAGCGGACTTTACCAGTCGAAAATCTGACGGACTTTAGATTTGGAACATGCTTCAAATCTTTACGTCATAACTCCGCCGGACCCAGAAATCCGCTCGTCTGTATGCTAGTCCGACGGACAAAAACCGACACTAGGGCAGCTATTGGCTACTGGCTATCAACTTCCTTATTTTAGTCCGGTGTACGTCATCACGTACGAATCCGTCGGACTTTGGTGTGATCGTGTGTAGGCAAGTCCATTCGTTAAAAAGTCCCTTGGAAGTCCGTCAAAAGTACATTGAAAGTCCGTTGGAAAGTCCGTCAGACCAGTCCGGTCGAAAAGTCCGCCCGTGTGTATGCAGCATAAGCCTTTTTTTGACATTTGGTGTTTACAAGTTCAAATCCATATTTTTTGCTAGAAAATTACTTAGAGCCCCCAAACATTTTATATGTTTTTTTTAGCAGAGAATCTAGAGAATAAATTGTTGCAATATTGTTGCGGTATTTGTGCAGCGGTGTTTTAAACGCAACTTTTTGGGAAAAGGGACACTTTCATGAATTTAAAAAAAAAACA
Source organism: Lithobates septentrionalis (assembly GCA_037952835.1). Classification (NCBI taxonomy): domain Eukaryota; kingdom Metazoa; phylum Chordata; class Amphibia; order Anura; family Ranidae; genus Lithobates; species Lithobates septentrionalis. The sequence goes on along the minus strand of JBBDGP010003437.1, from coordinate 244,568 downwards.
AACAGTAAAGTTAGCCCGATTTTTTTTTTTTATACGGTACCTAAAAATCTCCATAGGCGACGCTTTAAAAATGTTTTACGGTTACCAGGTTAGAGTTACAGAGAAGGTCTAGTTCTAGAATTATTGCTCTCACTCTGGCGATCGCGGTGATACCTCACATGTGTGATTTGAACACCGTTTACATATGCGGGCGCGACTTCCGTATGCGTTTTCTTTGCTGCGTGAGCTCGCGGGGACAGGGGCACTTTACATTTTTTTTTCTTATTTTTATATTAATAAATTGTGTTTAAAAAAAAAAAAAAAATGTGATCACTTTTATTGCTGTCACAAGGAATGTAAACATCGTGTAGGTGTTGACAGGTACTCTTTATGGCGAGATCTGGGGTCTAAAAGATGTCGTCATGACATCGCTTCCGTGTTTACGTTTAGGAGGCTGGAACGAAGCCGCTCATGGCTTCGTTCTAGACTGTTACTAGCCGCCGGAGGCGGCAGATTGGTGATCGGGCTTCCCGATGGAACGGGAGGCCCGGTAAGAGCGGCAGGAGGCGGCGAGAGGGGGGGACGTCCCCTCCCGCTCCTCCGGTATAACAGCCGAGCGGCTTTTAGCCGCATCAGTTGTTATACCTGGATAGCCAATCGCCGGCTCTAAAAAAACAGTACCGGGATGATGCCTGCAGCTGCGGGCATCATCCTGGTATAACCCCCGAAAGCCGAGTACGCACATCTGCGTACGCTCGGCAGGAAGGGGTTAATTCCTCATTGCTTTTTATTATTAAAATTGATACACTTGGATGGCGGTGCCTTCTTTTTCCTTTTTATTTTTCAGGCTGGGAGGAATCTATTACCTCATGATCACTGCTGTTATCTCTCTGATAGCCCCTCACTACCACACCGCTACTGCCTGAGTTCCATGTGGTTGTGGATTGGGCCCATTCACTTGGCAGGGGTAAATGAGGCCTCAGAGGTAAAGCAGATGTTGAGGAGGTGACATATCTCCTTCCAGCCACCCTCTGAAAAGTGATCACCACAAGCTCTCTATAGAGGGGAGGAAATGATGCCACAAGTGTGACTGAGCCATAGATTGTACATACAGTGTAAGTGGGGGTTTGAGTCAGAGAAAGAGCTCACTCCTGTGATGGTAAAAATGAAAAGTCAGAGCTAGGCCCCTCTTAGCAGCGTCCTAGCAACAAGGCAGGATGGGAGGATGCGATCTCTGATTGTTTTTCACTCAGGTTTTAGGAAGTACATAAATGGCCTACATCTATAGCAAGGGCATTATTCAACTTTGGTCAGAGCTGCACAGTTTTTGTTTATCTACAGACACCCCTTACCTACATATGCAGTTTTTGGTACAGGTGAACTATGCCTTTAAGACAACACATTTATCAATATGGGCTGCCTAATACACCACAATAGGCCTAAATTCTCACTTGTTAGTATTATTTTTTTTCTACAAAAACTTTTTTTTTTTTTTTTCAGTGTTCACTTATGGGCTCATTTACTACACTGGGTGGAATGTGCTAGGGGAAAAAAGAAGGCTATTATTATTACTATAATAATAGTATTTTACGCCTGCCTAGAGTTCCTCTTTAGCAGGGATGCATTGCAGTGCTTGTTCATTAACCACTTCAGCCCCGGAAGGTTTTACCCCCTTCCTGACCAGAGCACTTTTTACAATTCGGCACTGCGTCGCTTTAACTGCTAATTGCGCGGTCATGCAATGCTGTACCCAAACGAAATTTGCGTCCTTTTCTTCCCACAAATAGAGCTTTCTTTTGATGGTATTTGATCACCTCTGCCGTTTTTATTTTTTGCGCTATACACGGAAAAAGACCGAAAATTTTGAAAAAAAATGATATTTTCTACTTTTTGTTCTAAAAAAAATCCAATAAACTCAATTTTAGTCATACATTTAGGCCAAAATGTATTCGGCCATATGTCTTTGGTAAAAAAAATGTCAATAAGTGTATATTTATTAGTTTGCGCAAAAGTTATAGCGTCTACAAACTAGGGTACATTTTCTGGAATTTACACAGCCTTTAATTTATGACTGCCTATGTCGTTTCTTGAGGTGCTAAAATGGCAGGGCAGTACAAAACCCCCACAAATGACCCCATTTTGGAAAGTAGACACCCCAAGGAATTTGCTGAGAGGCATGTTGAGCCCATTGAATATTCATTTTTTTTGTCCCAAGTGATTGAATAATGACAAAAAAAAAAAAAAAAATTTACAAAAAGTTGTCACTAAATGATATATTGCTCACACAGGCCATGGGCATATGTGGAATTGCACCCCAAAATACATTTAGCTGCTTCTCCTGAGTACGGGGATACCACATGTGTGGGACTTTTTGGGAGCCTAGCCGCGTACGGGGCCCCGAAAACCAAGCACCGCCTTCAGGATTTCTAAGGGCGTACATTTTTGATTTTACTCCTCACTACCTATCACAGTTTTGAAGGCCATAAAATGCCCAGATGACATAAAACCCCCCCAAATGACCCCATTTTGGAAAGTAGACACCCCAAGCTATTTGCTTTGAGGCATGTTGAGTCCATGGAATGTTTTATATTTTGACACAAGTTGCGGGAAAGTGACAAATTTTTTTTTTTTTTTTTGCACAAAGTTGTCACTAAATGATATATTGCTCACACAGGCCATGGGCATATGTGGAATTGCACCCCAAAATACATTTAGCTGCTTCTCCTGAGTATGGGGATACCACATGTGTGGGACTTTTTGGGAGCCTAGCCGCGTACGGGACCCCGAAAATCAATCACTGCCTTCAGGATTTCTAAGGGCGTACATTTTTGATTTTACTCCTCACTACCTATCACAGTTTCGGAGGCCATAAAATGCCCAGATGGCACAAACCCCCCCCCAAATGACCCCATTTTGGAAAGTAGACACCCCAAGCTATTTGCTGAGAGGCATGGTGAGTATTTTGCAGCTCTCATTTGTTTTTGAAAATAAAGAAAGACGAGAAAAATTTTTTTTTTTTTTTCTTTTTTCAATTTTCAAAACTTTGTGACAAAAAGTGAGGTCTGCAAAATACTCACTATACCTCTCATCAAATAGCTTGGGGTGTCTACTTTCCAAAATGGGGTCATTTGGGGGGGTTTTGTGCCACCTGGGCATTCCATGGTCTCCGAAACTGTGATAGGCAGTGAAGAGTGAAATCAAAAATTTACGGCCTTAGAAAGCCTGAAGGCGGTGCTTGGTTTTCGGGGTCCCGTACGCGGCTAGGCTCCCAAAAAGTCTCACACATGTGGTATCCCCGTACTCAGGAGAAGCAACAGAATGTATTTTGGGGTGTAATTTCACATATTCCCATGGCATGTTTGAGCAATATATCATTTAGTGACAACTTTGCGCAAAAAAAAATAAAAAAAATAAAAAATTGTCTCTTTCCCGCAACTTGTGTCACAATATAAAATATTCCATGGACTCAACATGACTCTCAGCAAATAGCTTGGGGTGTCTACTTTCCAAAATGGGGTCATTTGGGGGGGTTTTGAACTGTCCTGGCATTTTATGCACAACATCTAGAAGCTTATGTCACACATCACCCACTCTTCTAACCACTTGAAGACAAAGCCCTTTCTGACACTTATTGTTTACATAAAAAAATAATTTTTTTTTGCAAGAAAATTACTTTGAACCCCCAAACATTATATTTTTTTTTAAAGCAAATGCCCTACAGATTAAAATGGTGGGTGTTTCATTTTTTTTTTTCACACAGTATTTGCGCAGCAATTTTTCAAACGCATTTTTTGGGGGAAAAACACACTTTTTTACATTTTAATGCACTAAAACACACTATATTGCCCAAATGTTTGATGAAATAAAAAAGATGATCTTAGGCCGAGTACATGGATACCAAACATGACATGCTTTAAAATTGCGCACAAACGTGCAGTGGCGACAAACTAAATACATTTTTAAAAGCCTTTAAAAGCCTTTACAGGTTACCACTTTAGATTTACAGAGGAGGTCTACTGCTAAACTTACTGCCCTCGATCTGACCTTCGCGGTGATACCTCACATGCATGGTGCAATTGCTGTTTACATTTGACGCCAGACCGACGCTTGCGTTCGCCTTAGCGCGAGAGCAGGGGGGACAGGGGTGCTTTTTTTTTTCTTTTTTCTTTATTATTATTATTTTTTTATCTTATTTTTAAACTGTTCCTTTCATTTTTTTTTTTTTTTAAATCATTTTTATTGTTATCTCAGGGAATGTAAATATCCCCTATGATAGCAATAGGTAGTGACAGGTACTCTTTTTTTGCAAAAATTGGGGTCTATTAGACCCTAGATTTCTCCTCTGCCCTCAAAGCATCTGACCACACCAAGATCGGTGTGATAAAATGCTTTCCCAATTTCCCAATGGCGCTGTTTACATCCGGCGAAATCTAAGTCATAAAATGCTCGTAGCTTCCGGTTTCTTAGGTCATAGAGATGTTTGGAGCCACTCTGGTCTCTGATCAGCTCTATGGTCAGCTGGCTGAATCACCGGCTGCATTTTCAGGTTCCCTGTTGAGACAGGAGAGCCAGAGAAAAACACGGAAGACGTTAAGACGTTGGGGGGGGGGGGGGGGGGGCATTTGCTTGTATTGCTTGTAAAAGCAGTCTGGAGGCTAATTAGCCACTAGGATTGCTTTTACATGAAAGCCGACCGCTGGCTGAAAAGAATGATACCAAGATGATACCTAAACCTGCAGGCATCATTCTGGTATAACCACTCAAAGTCGTGAATGGCGTACCTGAAGACAAAAAAATGGTTAACAATAAAGCACAGTAAACGGTAAGGTATAAAAAATTGCATACCTGAAAAGCAAACATGATAAAACATAATAACAATAAAACATTGCAGAATAGAATACAGTAAAAAAGAGCAGAACAATAGAGAGAATAGAGAGAGAGAACAATAAAACGACAACTATTTTTTTTTTATTTTATATTTTTGTATGTGTTTTTTTTTTTTTTTTTACACTTTTTTTTTGTAACTGTAACTTTTATAACTGTAACCGGTTCCAGGTTCGGGTCTCTCAAAATGCGATGGCATCTTGGGAGACCCTGTGAAAGTGTGCCCTAGTCTGTGGAATGCTGTACCCTACGCTAATACTCAACTAGTGAATGGTAGCGTTCAAAATATTCACCAATGCAAAGACCAGGATTGTCAGGACAGGAGGGACAATAATAGCGGGTGTCACGCCTATATGCGCGCTTGCTGCAGACACGACATCTTTTTTGGGGGGGTTCGTTGGGTAGGGGTACTCGGGAGGACATAAAGAAAATGCCTCTCATGCAGCCGACTGCATTTGGTTGGGGATGTGAATGGGGGAAGTACGGGCGCTGCAGAAGCGGTGGGTTCCCAATTAGGATTGGCGAATGCAGCAGGAAGGGCACTATGGGCACGACGGGCCTGTGCTTGTCTTCTTGGTGGCAGCGGGACACTACTTGTGCTTGCCACCTCACCAGCTTGAACTGCACTTATGGGACTCGCCACGTCACCAAGTGTTACTGCAGTGCTGGTTTGACTATGACCGGGGTGTACTACGCCGCTGGTGCTTGCCAGTTCACCAAAACACTACCAAAAAAACTGTTAGCGATCGCAGGGATCAGGCCTGACTCTGCGAACGCTGCAGTTATGCGTTTAGTGTTTTGTAAGTGACAGTGATCGATCGATACTGCACTTGGGTGGGCTGGGCTGGGCCGGGCGGACGGGAAAAACGCAGGTGCTAGCAGGTATCTGGGCTGATCCCGCTAACACTGCGTGTTTGGGAACCCTAAACTGCTGGGGACGCTAGTATAGATCTGATCGGATCAGATATTGATCCGATCAGATACTATACCACTAAGGGAGGCGTATGCTGTGTGCGTGGGTGTTAGCGGTACTGGCGCTAACCTGACGCTGCCTGGGGCTGGTGCTTGCCAGTTCACCAAAACGCTACCAAAAAAACTGTTAGCGATCGCAGGGATCAGGCCTGACTCTGCGAACGCTGCAGTTATGCGTTTAGTGTTTTGTAAGTGACAGTGATCGATCGATACTGCACTTGGGTGGGCTGGGCCGGGCGGAGGGGCAAAACGCAGGTGCTAGCGGGTATCTGGGCTGATCCCGCTAACACTGCGTTTTCGGGAACCCTAAACTGCTGGGGACGCTAGTATAGATCTGATTGGATCAGATATTGATCCGTACAGATACTATACCACTAAGGGAGGCGTATGCTGCGTGCGTGGGTGTTAGCGGTACTGGCGCTAATCTGACGCTGCCTGGGGCGACGCATATCACTGCCGGGCGATCAGGGGGCTAAACCTTTATTCGGTAATAAACGGCGGGTGCCCTGACACTATAAAAAATAAACAAACTAACCAGCGTCACCCGTAACAGTTATACGGTGATCAGTGGTGAAAGGGTTAACTAGGGGGCAATCAAGGGGTTAAAACATTTATTAGGTAGTATATGGGGGTCCCTGTCGCTATAAAACACTGACGGCGAACCTAAATATTTACGTCCCTAACTAGCGTCACCAGCGACACTAATACAGTGATCAGAAAAATGATCTCTTAGCGACACTGGTGAGGGGGGGTGATCAAGGGGTTAAAACTTTATTAGGGGGGGTTAGGGGGGTACCCTAGACCGAAAGGGGGGTAATACTCACTGCCCTAACACTGTAACTGTCACAAACTGACACTATGCAGTAATCAGAAAAAAAAAAAAATACTGCTAATGTCAGTTTGTGACAGGGGGGGGGGTGATTGGGGGGGGATCGGGGGGCGATCCGGGGGGGATCGGGGGTGTAAAGTATGCCTGGCATGTTCTACTGTGTGTGTGTGTGTGTGTTGGTGCACTCACTTGTCTTCTCTCCTCGGCGCTGGAACGGAAACTGCCAGACCGAGGAGAGATGACATCACATCCTCTGCCTGTGTGAAACTACACACAGGCAGAGGAGGATTCCCATTGGCTGGGAGCGATCGCGAGGGGGGGGCCACGATCGGATGGTCTCCCCCTCGCCTCCCGACGCTCCCAGTCAAATGCCGACCGCCGCTGGCACCGGGGGGGGTCCGCTCGGACCCCCCGCCCGCGGGAGGCAGATCACGTACGGGTACGTGATTCTGCCTGCCCGTGCCATTCTGCCGCAGTATATATGCGGTAGGCGGTCGGCAAGTGGTTAATATTATGGTTATAGAGAATACAATTGTTAAAGCGGAACTAAACCCTCCTATGCTTTATAGAGCAAAGAGGCTGCCATATTGGCCTATGTTTGATGTGCAGTTGCCATGGTGCTGCACATGTGATCAGTTAAGCAACTGCCATTTGATGGCTTGACAGTTTAGTTGATAACACAAGCAATTGTGAGGGTTATCATTCAATGTAACTGTTTTGGGAAAGGGGTTTAGTTCCACTTTAAGCCTTTCTGCATATCATCGGGTGGCAGCTGACCATTCCTCTTTGTTGCAGGGCACAGCCCCGGCTACGGTAGTGGAGCCCATTCTGGAGACACGGAGATGCGCAGATCGAGTGTGCAGATCATTCATCCAGAAGGTATGTAGGGGGGGGGGGGGTGTCAGCCCTCTATAACACAAGAGAAGTGTAATTGCCTTTATACTGTAAATATATGGGATCAGTGAGAGCAAGTAGGAAGAGCTGAGCAGAAACCCTATGGTGCCACTATAGTACTCATCAGTGCCCTACAGTGAGTGCTTATGAAATATGCAGTATATTTCATAAGTACTCACTGATGGGCACTGCGTTAAACATGCACTAACGCACTGAAATAATATACTGCAGTAAACCTGCCCTGACCAAATAAACTGACACTAAAGTAAAAATGAATGATCCCACTACTCTCACACTCGCTAGGTTCACACTAAACTGATATTCTACACTGACAATAGAATCACAATAGCCCATTAACTCACTAGTAGCACTGAACAGAACCATGTTCCATCTATTTCCGCACCAATATCACACTACAAATGGCCGCCATGGGGAGAATATTTTTATAGTGTGGGGTGGGACTAATGCCGCGTACACACGAGCGGACTTTACGGCAGACTTTGCCCGGCGGACTGGATTTCGTCAGACAATTCGATCGTGTGTGGGCTCCAGCGGACTTTGTTTTCTCAAAAGTTGGATGGACATAGATTTGAAACATGTTTTAAATCAATCCGTTGAAATCGAGTCCGGTCGAAAAGTCCGCTCGTCTGTATGCTAGTTCGATGGACAAAAAGCCACGCTAGGGCAGCTATTGGCTACTGGCTATGAACTTCCTTGTTTTAGTCCGGTCGTACGTCATCACGTACGAATTCGACAGACTTTGGTGGATTGTGTGTAGGCAAGTCCGTTCATTCAGAAAGTCCGTCGTAAAGTCCGTCGAAAAGTCCGCCGGACAAAGTCTGCCGTAAAGTCCGACCGTGTGTACGCGGCATAAGAGTAATGAGCCAATGATTGGATAGAGTTATGACAATTTTCAGTCATGGCTCTGACAGTGCTCTGTGCCCATTGGGAAAAGTTTTCATTGCTTCAGCCAATCAGGGCTTCCAATGTACTGTGCGGTGACGCAGTGCAATGTGGTCATTTGGCGGGCTGAACAAATGATCGAACGCCCCGATAATTCGGGTGTTCGTCAAACGAGGGCGAACAGCCAATGTTTGGCCCAAACTCATGCTCATCGCCCAACTCTAGTTAACAGTAAAACACAGCGAGATCAGAACATTAACTCAATAAAACGACAACTATTTTTGTGAATTTTTATTTTTTGGAACTTGTAAACGTTCCAGACTAGGGGCTCTCAAAATGCCAGTTTCCTGACTATCTAACATCTTTTGAGACTTTGTGTGAATGTGTGCCCTAGACAATGCCTTGCTGTACCCTATACTAATACTCCACTAGTGTGTGGTAGCGACGGAAGCAGTCCTTGAGGCTGAGACCAGGTTGGCCAGGACAGAAGGCCCAAAAAAAGCGGGTATGTCTTCTTATTCCGTATCTGCTACAGACATGACATTGTTTTTTGGCTCAGGGTACCAGGAATGGCATCCAGAAAATGCCTCTCATGCAGCTGCCTCACTGCATCTGGATTGGGAAATTGGGCCACAGCATCTTCTGGAAACAAAAGGGCTGTGATGAAATCTTCCTGAAATTTTAGGAAGGATCTGCTTCTTTCTGAAGCTTTGTATTGAACAAAAGCGTTGAACAGAGCCAACATAGACAGTTTCTTCTACCAGCATCTGGCTTTATGGAAAATGAAGTACAGCGCCATCATCTGATCTTTAAAGTCCACCACTCCCATGTTAAAGTTGTGTTCGTGGACACAGAGGGGCTCTTCAACACCAGATGCCATTGTATCTTGGATTGCCGTATCTGTGTGAATGGAAGCCCGGATGAAAACATCCTGTTTGTCCTTCAACTTCACTGCAAGCAATTCATTGTTTTTCAAGCAGGCTCTCTCCTCCGTCTAAGTCGGGTATTTAAAAGCCTTTAGGGGAAGCCCCAGCGATTAGGTCGCACGGTGTCACATGAGCAAATTTCTAATTCAAAAAGGTGTCCAAAAAGTGGCATGCTTGTATAAAAGTTGTCCATGTACAAATGGTACCCTTTACGGAACAAGGAAGACACCAAGTCCCAAACAATCTTGCCACTGCTCCCTATGTAGTCTGGGCAGTCGCGGGGCTCCATGTGACTATCTTTTCCCTTGTAAATGTGGAAATTACATGTATTGTCTGTTGCCCTCTCACAGAGCTTATACATTTTGACCCCAGATCTGACACGCTTGCTGGGGAGAAACTGTTTGAAAGCAAAGCAGCCAGAAAAATTTATGAGGGACTCCTCTACCAGACCTCTTATTGGGGAATATACAAGTCTGCAAATTTTTGTGTAAAGTAATTTACGAGATTTCTTGTTAAAAAACAATTCATATGATGAATTGGGTCTGTGCACCAATATGACTGCAACTCATTCTTTGTAGTAATACCCATGTTGAAGGTTAGGCCCAAAAAAGTCTTATATTCAGAAACCGTGAAATGTTTCCATGCGAATTGCCTGGCAAGGTTTGAATTCGGGTCTGTGGCATATAAATTGCTTTGGTCTACAATTGTTCTGTACAGATCTGTGAAAAACAGCTCCAATAAACCAAGGAGAGATTTAATCTGCTGTTTCCACCTGAGAGTTTTAATTTGCTGTTTCCACCTGAATTCCGGGTTGGGCAGTGAATGGGGGAAGTACGGCTGTTGCAGAATCTGTGGGCTGCCAATCAGGATTGACAAGGATTGTCAGGATTGACAAGCACATCAGGCAGGGCAATATGGGCTTCTACGGGCCTGTGTTTTGAATTCTTGGTGGCTGCGGGGCACTGCTTGTGCTAGACACCACACAAGCTTGATCTAAACTTATGGGACTCGGCACATCACCAAGTGTAACTGCTGAAAAACAGCTCCAAAAAACCAAGGAGAGCTTTAATCTGGTGTTTCAGCACATCAGCACATCACCAAGTGTTACTGCAGTGCTGGTGTGTCTAAGACCAGGGTGTACTATGCCGCTGGTGCTCGCCAGTTCACCAAAAAGAAGAGCTACACTAGTACTGGCACTCTGCTGCCTACCTAGTGCGATTCACAGATAAAAAAGTACTTGGCTGTCAGGGACTGCTTGAACCGGTACAAAAAATGTACCTGCTAGTGCTAGCATAGATCAGCATCTTGCTAATGCTGCAGTTTTGTGTACTGTGCATCAGTGATCTAGTAACACTGCACGGGGGGGGCTAAACGCAGGTGCTGGCAGGTGTCTAGGCTGATCCTGCTAATGCTGCATTTTAGGAAACACTATACTATTGGGACGCTAACATAGTTCTGATCTTAGGGTTAAAATTTATTAGTGAATATGTGGTGGGTAAACTGACGCTATCTGGGATTGAAGCTGACACATAATAATAATAATACAGTGATCAGAAAAAAACCTGTACTAATGACCCTGTGACAGGGCCGTGATAGGGTTAACTAGGGGTTCGCATACCCCGAACACAGGAAACTGTGTTCGGGATATGCAGCAGGCAAACTTTGACTGTCTAGGATTGACACTAATGCCCCGTACACACGGTCGGATTTTCCGATGGAAAATGTCTGATCGGAGCGTGTTGTCGGAAATTCCGACGGTGTGTGGGCTACATCGGACATTTTCCATCGGATTTTCCGACACACAAAGTTGGAGAGCAGGAGATAAAATTTTCCAACAACAAAATCCGTTGTCGGAAATTCCGATCGTGTGTACACAAATCCGACGGACAAAGTGCCACACATGCTCAGAATAAATAAAGAGATGAAAGCTATTGGCCACTGCCCAGTTTATAGTCCCGACGTACATGTTTTACGTCACCGCGTTTAGAACGATCGGATTTTCCGACAACTTTGTGTGACCGTGTGTATGCAAGACAAGTTTGAGCCAACATCCGTCGGAAAAAATCCTAGGATTTTGTTGTCGGAATGTCCGAACAAAGTCCGACCGTGTGTACGCCCTATAACACTATCTAGCATCACCAGTGACACTAATGCAGTGATCAGCAAAACATCTGTACACTGTACACTGTATTATGTGATCTGGTGTCAGTGTAGTGCTTCAACCCACAGTATAATGTTCTCTCTTCTCTCTGGGGGACCGAAAAGGGCTCCACAAGAGAATATGACATAATTTCCTGTGCCTGTGTTTTACACAGCCTGTTTGCTGATACGTCAGAACTGATCAGCAGGTCCAGGCCAAAAATCATTGGCCTGGACCTGTTAAGTGATCATGCTTGAACAAATCAGGGCACCGCCCTGTACCAGTAAAACTGCTATATGGAGGTCGGCAATTGGTTAACCACTTCAGCCCCGGAGGATTTGGCTGCCAATGACCAGAGCACTTTTTACAATTTGACACTGCGCTGCTTTAACTGGTAATTGCGCAGTCATGCAATGCTATATCCAAACAAAATTTGCGTCCTTTTTTTCCCACAAATAGAGCTTTCTTTTGATGGTATTTGATTGCCTCTGCAATTTTTATTTTTTGCGATATAAATGGAAAATTATGAAAAAAAATTATAATTTACTGCTTTTTGTTATTAAAAAAATGTAATAAACTCAATTTTATTCAGACATTTAGGCCAAAATGTATTCAGCCACATGTCTTTGGTAAAAAAAAAATGTTAATAAGCGTATATTTATTGGTTTGCGCAAAAGTTATAAGTCTACAAACCTAGGGTACATTTTCTGGAATTTACGCAGCTTTTAGTTTATGACTGCCTATCTCATTTTTTGAGGTGCTAAAATGGTAGGGCAGACAAACCCCCTCCTACTCCATTCCCCTTCTGTGTGCTCCTCCAGTCCTCCCCCTCCATTCCCAGATTTTTTTTGAAAAAAACTCACTTTTTTTAATTTTAATGCACTAAACACACTATATTGCCCAAATGTTTGATGATCTTATGCCGAGTACATGGATACCAAACACGACATTCTTTAAAATTGCGCACAAACATGCATCGGCGACAAACTACATACATTTTTAAAAGCCTTTACAGGTTATCATTTTAGATTTACAGAGGAGGTCTACTGCTAAAATTACTGCCCTCGTTCTGACCTTCGTGGTAAAACCTCATATGCATGGTGCAATTGCTGTTTACCTATGACACCAGACCGACGCTTGCGTTCGCCTTTGCGCGTGGGCACAGGGGTGCTTTATTTATTGTATATATTACTTATTTTGCTTTTTTATTATATTTTTAAACTGCTCCTTTCAGTAATTTTTTTTTTAATCATTTTTATTGTTATCTCAGGGAATGTAAATATCCTCTATGATAGCAATAGGTAGTGACAGGTACTCCTTGTTGAAAAAATTGGGGTCTATTAGACCCTAGATCTCTCCTCTGCCCTCAAAGCATCTGACCACAAGATCGGTGTGATAAAATGCTTTGCCTATTTTCCAATGGCACTGTTTATATCCGGCGAAACCTAAGTCATGAAATGCTCGTAGCTTCCAATTTCTTAGGCCATAAAGATGATTGGAGCCATTCTGGTCTCTGATCAGCTCTATGGTCCACTGGCTGCATTCTCGGGTTCGCTGTTGGGACAGGAGAGCCCGAGAAAACCATGAAAGACAGTGGGAAGGACGTTCCCTCCCACTGCTTGTGAAAGCAGTCTGTAGGCCAATTAGCCACTAGGATTGCTTTTACCTGAAAGCTGTCCACTGGCTGAAAAGGATGATACCAAGATAATACCTAAACCTGCAGGCCTCATTCTGGTATAACCACTCAAACTCCAGCAACATACCAGTACGTTGCTGGTCCTTGTTGGGCATACATTGTAATGTTCTTTTTTTCATGCAGCCTCAGTTCTGAACAAAAAAAAGAGATTGATCGGTGGGTATGCCCACCATTAGAGTACCACCCTTCATCCACCCACTTCTAATGATGGGCATACATGCACCATTTTTTTTTAACTGTGGTGGTGAAATCACCTCCTACAGCGCTGGAGTTACTGATTTACGTATCGTGGGAGCAAACGCTGTTGCTGTCAAGATAAATAAATCAGTGCTGCAGCTGAATGGCGTACCTGCTAAGCAAATGATGGTTAACAATAAAAAAAAGTAACATTACAGTATAACAGTAAGACATACCATACCTGCAAAGCAAATACAATAAAACATAGTAATAATTAAAACATTTTTTTAATGCAATCTGTGCCTAAAAAATATATGCCGAAGCATGGGGGCATCCGCCCCTAATGTTAGGAGCAAATCGCTCCTCCACCCCTGCCCCCATGCTTCGGCATATATGCTCTTTTTTTTAAACTGTGGTGGTAAAATCACCTCCGACAGTGCTGGAGTCACAGATTTACGTATCGTGGGAGCAAACGCTGTTGCTGTCAAGAGAAGTAAATCAGTGCTGCAGCTGAATGGCGTACCTGCTAAGCAAATGATGGTTAACAATAAAACAAAGTATCATTACAGTATAACAGTAAGACTTACCATACCTGCAAAGCAAATACAATAAAACATAGTAAAAATAAAACATTTTTTAACGCAATCTGTGCCTAAAAAATATATGCCGAAGCATGAGGGCAATCCGCCCTAAATATTAGGGGCAAATCGCCCCCCCACCCCTGCCCCCATGCTTCGGCATATATGCTCTTTTTTCTTAACTGTGATGGTGAAATCACCTTCTACAGCACTGGAGTTGCTGATTTACATATCGTTGGAGCAAGCGCTGTTGCTGTCAAGATAAATAAATCAGTGCTGCAGCTGAATGGCGTACCTGAAAATAAAAAAGAAATGGTTAACAATAACACTTTAATGAATGTAATTTACACAAAATATAAGACCTAATTTTTTGGTAAAATCGAAAAGATGATGTTACACCAAGTCAATAGATACCAAAAATGTGCCGCTTTAAACACCTTTACAGTTTACTGGTTTAGAGATGCACAGGAGGTCTGGTGCTAGAATTATTGTTCTCAATCTGCCGTCTGCGACAATACCTCACATGTGTGGTGGGATCACCGTTTACATATGCGTGCGGGAGTAACGTATGTGTTCGCATTTGTGCGGAAGAATGGGGGGATGGGGACACTTTAAATGTCTTTTAGGATTATTTATTTTATACAAAACTTTTTTTTTTACACTGTCATTACATTTTTTTTTCAACTTTATTGCTATCACAAAGGTTGAACAACATCCCTTGTGACACCATGGGCCGTGACAAGTTCTCTTTATGGAGAAATCTGGGGTCTATTAGACCCCAAATCTCTCATCTGGTGTCCAATGACACAGATCGGTCTGATTGTCTGCTATCCTGGCCGCTAACGGACAGGTAAACTAAGGCGGAACTGGCGGAAGTGACGACCTACTCGTCCTCTCCTGGGTCACAGAGAGGGAGGAACAATGTCCGTTCCTCTCTCTCTATTCTCTTGCAGCTGTTGCTGCTGGTCACATCGCTCCCTAGCTATGTGATCGGACAGTAGAACCCGGGAAAGGCGGCAGGAGGGGGTGATTAGCCACTCAAATAACTTCTGCATTAGAAGGAATCGCCAGCAGAAAATTTCCATGCCGGGATGATGCAACCACTGCAAACCGAGGACGTCCTTGGCAAGTGGTTAAATCAAACTCTTGTGTTAACCACTTGCCTACTGGGGACTTTTACCCCCTTCCTGCCCAGGCCAATTTTAAGCTTTCAGCGCTGTCGAACTTTGAATGACAATTGCACGCATATGTAGCACTGTACCCATATGACATTTTTATCATTTTTTTTCACACAAAGCTTTCTTTTTTTATTTGTTGCTAACAAATAAAAAAAAAAATCTGAAAAAACATTTTTAATAGTTTCTGTTACAAATATTTGTAAACATGTCATTTTTCTCCTCCACTGATGCACGCTGATGGGGTGGCGCTGATGGGGTGGCACTGATGAGGTGGCACTAATGGGCACTGTTGCGGCTCCACGGATGAGAACACTGTCAGTGCAGATGTCTTCTTTCATACTAGCCAGTTACTAGCTTTCTCCTCTCCACATGCTGTGACTTGGTTGTAGATGGTTTGGATAGAGTGCTAGGTCCCCTCTCCTATCACAAACCCTCCCAAATCCCTCCTCCTAGCATCCCCCAAATCCCCCTCCTAGTACACGATTGTAGATAGTTTGTAAAGAGTGCTAGGTCCCCTCTGGCACAAACCTTCTCAAATCCCTCCTCCTAGCACCCCCCCCAATAAAAATGTGCTAGGTCCCCCCTTCTAGCACAACCCCCCCTAACATGCTCTCAAATCCCCCTCCTTAAACACCCCACCCACCTTTACCCATATTCCCCCTTCTAGCACATGGTTGAAGATGGTTTGGGAAGAGCGCTAGGTCCCCCCACCTAGCACAAACCTTCCCAAATCACCTCCCTAGCACAAACCCTCCTAAATCCCTCCTTCCAGCACCCCCCAAAATCATCCTCCTAGCACAACCCCCCCCCACCTGCTCTCAAATCCCCCTCCTAGCACAACCCGCCCATCTCTACCCATATTGCCCCTTCTACCACATGGTTGTAGATGGTTTGGGAAGAGCGCTAGGTCCCCTCACCTAGCACAAACCTTCCCAAATCACCCTTCCATATCCCTCCTTCTATCATCCCCCAAAATCACCCTCCTAGCACCCCCCTCCTAGTATAACCCCCCTCACCTGCTCTCAAATCCCCTTCCTAGAACAACCCACCCACCTCTACCCATACCCCCCCCCCCCCACCCCTTCTAGCACATGGTTATAGATGGTTTGGGAAGAGCGCTAGGTCCCCCCACCTAGCACAAACCTTCCCAAATCACCTCCCTAGCACAAACCCTCCTAAATCCCTCCTTCTATCACCCCCCAAAATCACCCTCCTAGCACAACCCCCCTCACCTGCTCTCAAATCCCCCTCCTAGAACAACCCCCTCCTAGCACAACCCGCCCATCTCTACCCATATTCCCCCTTCTACCACATGGTTGTAGATGGTTTGGGAAGAGCGCTAGGTCCCCCCACCTAGCACAAACCTTCCCAAATCACCCTTCCATATCCCTCCTTCTATCATCCCCCAAAATCACCCTCCTAGCACCCCCCTCCTAGCATAACCCCCCTTACCTGCTCTCAAATCCCCTTCCTAGAACAACCCACCCACCTCTACCCATACCCCCCCCCCTTCTAGCACATGGTTGTAGATGGTTTGAGAAGAGCGTTAGGCCCCCCCTCCCAAATCCCATCTCCTAGCACAGCCCACCCTATCTCTCCTCCTAACACTACTCCCCCTAATCCCTCCTAGAACAACCCCCTATCTGCTCCAAAACCCCCCTCCTAGCACAACCCACTCACCTCTACCCAAATCGCAACAACCTGGTGTGTTTGGCTTCATTTCAGCTTCTGCATGGCTTTCCATTTATCACTGACAAAGGAAAATCCATCAAATAGCTTCTGTTCCCCAGCTGAAAGAGGTTTCATAGGTCTTCCACTATAATCCATGTTGTTCATCAGGTCTTCCGGATTTATCTTCTCTCTTGTCAAGTTTCTAAAGCCCTAAAAAAAGAGAAAGAAAGCCATGAGATCTACAACTTATTAGAAGAAAATGCCTCTATGACCTCTGTGAGATGTCAGATACAGATACATAGGTTAGTCAACATAGATGTTGGGTGAGGGGAAATTTTTAAGATTAGTTAGGGTGTAGCTTGGAATTCCTCTTGAAGCACAATGATACTGTCTCACAAACGTCATTGTTTCCTCTATAAACACCCCCACTAAAAGTGTCATTATTGGTCACAGCTGTCTACAGTGGTAGGTTGGTGGACCGCACATAAACACACTGCTCAGATTTTTTACTTACCTTCCGTCGTATGAAAATAGGAGGGCGTGCCTCCCCCGCTTCCACTTCCTTCCAGTTTATGCCGTTGAAAAATGGATGATCTTGTATGTCGGCAATGAAATCATTGCGCCTGCATGGATCTTTACACAGGAGCTGTGGGGGAAAAATAGAAAAACATGAGATGACAGCTATGGCATAACATTGCTAAGAAGTCTATTTATACAGTCCTGTGGCCTTCACTCTCCGCACATCGCAGGAAATACTCCACGCGGCGCTGACAATGTACATCCTATGAATAAAATGCTGAGCGCAATGTGGAGTCTGCGGTGTGTTCTCTGCATAATGCTGCAAAGAATGGGTGTTCATAGGATGAGAGTGCTGTCACATGACACTTTTCTTTTTTTTTTTTTTTTTTTTTTTTTTTACAATCAGAATGAATGAGGCTTCACTTTTTTCAGAGTCTCAAAGCAAGTGAAGTTCAAACTGCATTTATAAAGCACACTGGCTCCTTGGCTGAGCCTATATGTCTACATTCCCTGTCCCACTTGGACTGTCATTACGTACCTTTTCCAGAAAATCCATGAGGTCGGGGTCAGCTCCGGGTATGTTGCGTGGCGCAGCATGCTTGATAAGTCGTACATCACCAACACGGCCTTCAAAGGGATATTGTTTAAAGGCAAGGTCAAATAGTAAGATCCCCAATGCAAAGTAATCCACGGCTCCATCATATGGAAGTCTGAAAATCATCTGTGGGAAAATCAGAGAGAGAGAGAGGGATTAGAATGACAAATCAGAATGGAAAGCAGCAGCATCATTTAGAACAAGACTCCACCCAGAAGTTTTCAATTAAAGTGATTGTAAAGGTTCATTTTTTTTTTTGAAATAACAAGCATGTTATACTTACCTGCTCTGTGCAAGGTTTTTGCACAGAACAGCCCCGATCCTCCTCTTCTGGGGTGCCCTGGTGGCACTCCTGGCCCCTCAACCTCATTGGGTGCCCTCACGCAGAGCCGCTTTCCATGGGGGCACCATGCAGGTGCACTCATGAGTCCCACTGCTGCGTCCATTGACACAGACAGCAGGACTCAGCCCCGCTCCCGCTCTTGTGTCACTGGATTTGATTGACAGCAGCGGGAGCCCATGGCCCTGCTGCTAACATTCTATCCAGTGAGGACAGAGACAGAGGCTGGAGCTGGTGGGCTCGTGCTCGTTGCTTGAACGATCGGGTTCAGGTAAGAAAAAGGGAGGGGGGGGCTTTAGGGGGCAGCTGCAGCACAGAAGTTTTTTCACCTTAATGCATAAAGGTGAAAAACCTTGAGACTTTACAACCCCTAGCAACTAGCTATTACACATTGTCCAGTTTCACTGTCTGTACACACAGAGCTATAAGTACAATTTTCTGACCCTTGCCAAATTGGCAAGAGTGATTTTTATCCTGACAGATTTATATTAAGAATAATCATATCAGGGATACATCATTTATGAATTAAAAAAAATCCTGAGCAAAGAGATGGGACCCCCAGGGCTGAATGGGAACTGGACAGGACCCCCAGGGCTGGATGGTAACTGGACAGGACCCCCAGGGCTGGATGGTAACTGGACAGGACCCCCAGGGCTGGATGGTAACTGGACAGGACCCCCAGGGCTGGATGGTAACTGGACAGGACCCCCAGGGCTGGATGGTAACTGGACAGGACCCCCAGGGCTGGATGGTAACTGGATAGGACCCCCAGGGCTGGATGGTAACTGGACAGGACCCCCAGGGCTGAATGGTAACTGGACAGGACCCCCAGGGTTAGATGCTAACTGGACAGGACCCCCAGGGCTGGATGACTCCTGAGCTAAACTTCCAATCCCAGAACACAATCAATTGTGAGATCTCTACAGTCCAGTAACATCCATTATTTAATTTCCTTATATGTCACCCAGTTATTGGCACATTAAAGAGAACCTATCCTTGTGGATTAAACTTGTCCCAACTGAAACTTTCAGTGCTGAAAGCTGTAATTGTTCAACCTCCAAAAGTGGTGCTGGTTCCAGGACAGGCCATACCTCCAGGGCGGGCCACACATAGGGACATGCCAGTCGTGGAACCAACACTGTGGCTTTCTTTAGTGTCAGCTGAGACTGGTAAAGGCCAAGCTGACAGGTTCTCTTTTTATTCTGGTCAATAATTATACTGTGTATATAGGTTCTCTATCATCTAAGCCTAATCTGGTTGATAGTTGCACTTCATACACAGGTTCTCTTTAATTCAGGCATAATTTGGTCTATAATTTGTCTGTGTATACAGGTTCTCTTTAATTCTGAACAGGCCCAATCTGGTCCTTTATTGCCAGATTTATACAGGTTTCCTCAGGACTAAAATGATAGATAATTGCTGTGTGCATGAGCACATTAGAAAAACAGATAAATGTTCTTTTACTTACCTCTGGGGCCGCATTAAACAAACGTCCAAGGATTTCTGTCACCATGTTGTATCCATACACATTGGTTGCTGCCAAGCCGTAGTCCGCAATTTGTACATGACCGGTACTATCTACAAGAATGTTATCAACCTTCATGTCCCTGTGAACGATGCCTCTGGAATGCAGGTATTGCAGACCACACACGATCTCCGCTGTCAGGAGTCTGAGCGTGGGGAGGTCCACTGTGGCCGTGGGGTCAATTTTTTCCATGGCCTGCATAATGTCGACCATATCTCCTCCTCTCATATAGTCCATAACATAGAATATGTAATCCTGGGGAAAGAATACAGACAGGTCAGTGAATTTCAGATAAAAGGTCCAAATGAAAGTAACATGTTACAATTTTCTACCAAAACACACTACATGATATCTGTCTATCTGTCTGTCTATGCCATGTATGCCATGTACAGCTGTAAGTGACACCATCATATAATTTGCTATAGCATCTCACTTTCAGGTGGTTGCTGCAGGGGCGGACTGACCATTGAGCCGCTCGGGCACTGCCCGAGGGCCCTGGGCCACTAGGGGGCCCCATCAGGGTTGCCAGCCTCAGTAAAACCAGGGACAGTATGTATAAATATGTGTTTTTTTTACATCTGTCTGTGTATACTGTGTGTACATGTATGTGTATACTGTGTGATTGTATACTGTATGTGTGTATACTGTTTGGCCCCATAATCTCCTATTGCCGGGGGGCCCATAATCTCCTATTGCCCGGGGGGCCCCATGAGTTATCAGTCCGCCCCTGGGTTGCTGTAAATACTGTAGTGTTCCATGGAGAAAGGACACATATACTAAACTTGTAAGCACTGTATATTATTTGGTAACATGTTTCTGGTGTCTTCTCCTACATCTGATTAATCTCATCCTAGATTCAAGCAATGTTTGTGCTCCTGTATATTACATTTTATATATACTGTTCGTTTGATAATTCAGTCTTTTTAACTTTTCCAAAATTTGACTTACCTCCGTCTGGAATGTGGCATAAGCACAGGTGCAAAAACGACTGCCCCCAGCTATCTCCATGGCTATGCGCTCATTTAGCACCCTGTCTGGGTTATCATCAATTGGATTCCTCTTGTGGACCATTTTCACGGCCACCAGTATTCCGCTGTCACGGTGGGTCGCCAGCAGCACCTGTAGGAGAGAGAGATAGTTAATACATCATCTTTTCAATGCAATCTAGCTGTAACGTCATTATTATACAATCCTCATGTTCTGTGCCTAATTATCTTTCTTTTCTTCTGCCCTGTTGGTTTTGCCATTTCCCGAAATAAGAAGGACTACCATATGTGTTCTGTACACATGGAGAGACTCCATCAGCCTTATTCACCACAGGAGGTTGATTCATAAGTGTCATAGCCCGGAGCAACCAATCAGAATTCACTCTGCAGAAGTGGGACAAGGTGGATTCTGACTGGTTGCTGCACTGCCAAGCACAGTGTGACACTCCCCATTAAATTGTTCCCTTGCAGTAGAGTCACCCTCTGCACTACAAGGGTTAGTTGCTCATTGTACCTTGGGGATAATGAATAAGGTGATATACTGTATTTACTGTGTTCCTTATTCCTATTACAAGGAAGGTAAACATCCCTTGTAATATAAAAAAGCATGACAGGTCCTCTTAAATATGAGATCTGGGGTCAAAAAGACCTCAGATCTCATATTTACACTTAGGGCCCTTTCACACTGGGGCGGTTTGCAGGCGCTATTGCGCTAATAATAGCGCCTGCAAACCGACCCGAAAGTGCCGCTGCTTTCATTCCAGTGTGAAAGCCCCGAGGGCTTTCACACTGGAGCGATGCGCTGGCAGGACAGTAAAAAAAGTCCTGCTAGCAGCATCTTTGGAGCGGTGAAGGAGCGGACTGTATACCGCTCCTGCCCATTGAAATCAATGGGATGGCGCGGCTATACCGCCAGCAAAGCGCCTCTGCAGAGGCGCTTTGCGGTGGTTTTTAACCATTTCTCGGCCGCTAGCTGGGGGTAAAACCGCCCCGCTGGCGGACTCATACCGACGGTAAAGCGCCGCTTACAATAGCGGCGCTTTACCGCCGACGCCCACCCCAGTGTGAAAGGGCCCTAAAATGCAAAAAAAAAAAGTCATTTAAAAAAATGACATTGAAAAAATGTGGCTTTAAGACGTATGGGCGGAAGTGACGTTTTGATGTTGCTTCCGCCCTGCAGTGTCATGGAGACGGGTGCCATTTTCCCCTCACTCGTCTCCATGTACAGCTAGGGAAAAGACGCGATCGCCTCCGCCGCTGTCGACGGCTCTGTTAAGCAGCGGAGGGCACTGGATCATGGCGGGAGGGGGGCCCTCTCCCGCCATCGACAAAAGTGATCTCGCGGCAAATCCGCTGCAGAGACCACTTTTATCTTGTAGCCGACCGCCAGCCAAAAACGGGGATACCGGGCTTATGGCAGCTAGCTGCTGCCATAACAACGATATCCGCCGCCAAAGTTAGGACGTATATGTAGATGCGGCGGTCGGCAAGTGGTTAAACCTTGCAGTGGTGGGGAGTAAGGGTGTACAGATAGTCTTTCTCAGTACTTCAGTCCCCCCCCCCCCCCCCCCCCCCACTGACTTGGTAGAGTGTACATGTCTGTGCTGTACATGGTGTACAGTCTTCTGTGAGGAGGGTCATATTGTGTCGTCGTCCCCCTCAGTGTTTATGGTTTCCTTAGTTGTTATCTTTGATCACTTACCTTCCCAAAGCCTCCTTCTCCAAGTATCTTATGGAAGATGAAGTCCTTTAGACCCAGGGAGGCCGTTCCACATTCTTTCCTTCTTGTGCTGTGAGTCAATGTCGTCCCGCTAACTTCTAGAGAAAGAAAGGAAGAAATTACATTTATTACCCCGTCACCAATCATGTTATTAAACTTATGTCTATTGGCAATTGAAGGCTCAAACAGAAAGAACTGCTAAAACGGAGTACAACAAACAAAAAAAAAAAACATCTTACTCCAGCTATAACTGATTATTCTGTTTTGCATTTAAACGAATGTCAAATCAATAACGAATTCCTCTGGCACAGGGGAAATCAGATCCTTTTCAAACAGCGCCCCTCCCTGGTATACTTTGGATCAGACTTCCATCTCACCACTCTTCATGACAGGATTAGAAATACCGTATTTATCGGCGTATAAGACTCACTTTTTTAAAATCAGGGGAAAATCGTAGGTGCATGTTATATGCTGATCCCCACTGTCTGTGAGCCGAAAAAGACCAAGCGCCACCGGAAAAAACCGAGCCGAGTGCTCGGCTCCGCTCGCAGTCACGCCGTCCAGCCTCCCTGCTGTCTCTGAGAGGATGAGGAGCGAGCGCTGCCGAAAAAGACCGAGCCGAGTGTACTGTGTACTCGGCTCGGCTCGCAGTCCCGCCATTGGACCTGTGTTATGTCCATCATAGGAGCTGGGCGGGACTGCGAGAGGAGCCGAGAGGAGCCGAGTACACAGGCTCTGTCTATCTCAGCGGCGGCAAATTTAAACAGTTACATGCTGCAAACGGCACTGGGCAAGGCTGCAAATAGCACAGGGCAAGGCTGCAAATGGACACTGATCATTCAGCAATGATAGGCAAGGCTGCAGATGGACACTGATAAGGCTGCATTGATGGGCATTTAAATGTAAGTTTTTTTCCTTAAACTTCCCTCCTAAAAGTTTTTTTCCTTAAAATGCCCTCCTAAACTTGGGGTGCGTGTTATACGCCGGTGCGTGTTATACTTAAATAAATACGGTAAATAACTCAATTTCTGACCTGATAGGAAGCCAGGATTATGATATCAGGCCTGGAGCATGAGCCATTAAGAGCCCTTTCACACTGGGGCGGTTTGCAGGCGTTATTGCGCTAAAAATACCGCCTGCAAACCGACCCAAAACAGCCGCTGCTGTTTGTTCAGTGTGAAAGCCTGAGGGCTTTCACAGTGAAGCGGTGCGCTGACAGGAGAAGAAAAAAACTCCTGCAAGCCGCATCTTTGGAGCGGTGTATTCACCGCTCCTTCACCGCTCCTGTCCATTGAAATCAATGGGGCAGCGCAGCTATACCGCGGCTATAGCCGCGCTATACAAGTGGTTTTAACCCTTTTTCGCCCGCCAGCGGGGGTTAAAACCGCACCGCTAGCGGCCGAATACCGATGCAATAACGACGGTAAAGCAGCGCTAAAAATAGCGCTGTTTTACCGCCGACGCCCCCTACCGCCCCAGTGTGAAAGCAGCCTAAGAACAGGTCAGCAATTGGAGCCGCTGTATTGTTTTTACAGGTTCCCTTTACCCCCTTCCTGCTAGCTCCTTATGACACTTTCAACTGTCATCTTTGCTGGACAGCTTGGTCTGTTAAAAGAAGCTGAACCACAGACTGGCCAGATCACCAGGTGATAAACTATGTTACAGGTGGGACTCAGGAAAGCCTGCGGTCTACTGTCAGCCTGTATCATGTATGTCATTTTTCATTCTGGCCAGAGTTACACTTTAGCATTTCTAAATCTTCCCGATAACAAAGCAAATCTCCACTGTTTGAATTCAGTTTTATCTAATGTTGAAGTTGATGGAGAAATGCCCCCCCCCCCCTCATGTACTATATTTAAATCTGTCATTATGACACTTACCTGCTTTGTCTGTTCTTCCTTTCTTCGTCATAGGGCTCTCACATTCAGGCTCTTCAGTAGATTTCCTCTTCTCACCTCTCTGTTCTGTAGATTGCTGTACTGTCTCTCCATCAATGTAAGATCTGCTTGGCGTCTCACCATCCTCCTCTGAAGAGCTCTGTACTTTCCTCTTCTTCACTACAGGACTCTCACATTCAGTCTCTGCAGAAAATTTCCTCTTCCTGGAGATTTTCTCTTCTGCAGAGCTGTGTACTGTCTCTCTGGCAGTGTAAGATCTGCTCTGCTTCCTTGTAGTCTCAGGATCCTCCTCTGAAGAGCTCTGTACTTTCCTCTTCACCACAGGACTCTCACATTCAGTCTCTGCAGGAAATTTCCTCTTCCTGGAGCTTTTCTCTTCTGCAGAGCTGTGTACTGTCTCTCTGGCAGTGTAATATCTGCTCTGCTTCCTTGTAGTCTCAGGATCCTCCTCTGAAGAGCTCTGTACTTTCCTCTTCTTGGTCACAGGACTCTCACATTCAGGCTCTTCAGTATATTTCCTCTTCTTTCCTCTCTGCTGTGCAGCGCTCTGTCCTGTCTCTGCAGCGCTGTCATATTTCCTCTGCTTCCTTGGGGTTGCACCATTCCCCTCCACAGAGTCCTGTCCTCCTCTAGTGCTATCAGATACTTCCTCTCTGCTCCTCTTTCGGGTGCTCATATCTGAAATATTAGATGTTGAACAGCAGGTGTTCTCAACTCTGCTGACTTCTTCTTCCTCCTCCTTAGATTCCCTAAGTTGCCTCTGGGAGTTTGGAGCAAAAGGCTCCTTCCGCTTACGGATCTGTCTCACCATTTTTTTTATTTTTTTTTTTAAATTGGAAATAAACAAACCGCTTTTTTCCTCCTTCTAATAATATATATTATATAATGTGCTATATAACAGAATTAATAATTCACCAACTCTAAAATAGAGCAACTGAAAACACGTCTGTACTCTGTGAGCTTCTATTTAGAAGTGTCAGAGTGGCATCTGTGAGCAGCTATTTACCAGGTAGGGCTCACTATGACATCATCACTGCAAAGCCGTTGCTATGGAAACTAGCTCTGCTCCTGGGTGGCAGTTATTATGCAAGGTAGCAAAATCTCTGCAATATTACTGGATAGCAGATGTGATAGTTATGCAAATTAGTTCAAATTCCCTTCCAGGTGCAATTCACCTCCTCTGACATATTCTGTTGTGTTGTACAATCACAAATTATTCTGCATTAATATAATTGACATATTCTACTCTATTTTTTTTTTTTTTTGCAACATTGGCTAGATCCAGCACACAATATCTACAAATTTTACATATATGTGCCATTGTGCATCTGTTAATTAGTGGGAATGCTTCAGCAGTCCCACTATTGTTATTCGTTTTTATTTTTATTTTATTAATTAGTGGGAATGCTTCAGTAGTCCCACTATTGTTATTCGTTTTTATTTATTTTTATTAATTAGTGGGAATGCTTCAGCAGTCCCACTATTGTTATTCGTTTTTATTTATTTTGAATTAGTGGGACTGCTTTAGCAGTCCCACTATTGTTATTCGATTTTATTTATTTTTAATTTTAATTTTATTCTGTACGTTTTTGGCTCTGCGTAACTTCTGCATACTTTCAGCTATTAAAACCATTCAACTATTAAAATGTTCGTCTCTTTCAGCTGATGATGGGACTTTTTCAACTTTTTTTCTACTATTTATACTTTTTAAAATATTAAGCTTTTTAACACTTTTTTTAACATTGAAGTCAATGGGAGCATGGTTGAAATCCTTAAAATCTTCTTCCGCTCCCAAAAGTTTCAGCTCCTTCATACTTTCACCTACAGACGCCAAACAAACTTTAAAATGTTCACAAAATATTCAACTATCTGGCTATATATTTTCAGTTTGATATCTTTTACAGTTTTTGTGAAAAAGCTTTTTGTTTAGAGGTCATTTCAGGAAATTTTAGCCATTAATCAGAGTGTACTGTGTTTGTTTTGTTGCCATGGTTACCAAAGCTTCTGTTATACACAGGGGGGGGGGTGGCTGGAGCATCTCAGCTCTGATTACAGAGACCGGGGGAGGGGACAGACACACCATGTACTGATTTATAATAGAGGAATATGATGGGGCAATTCTGATGGGGCAGTTTTGATGATGGCAATATGATGGGGCAGTTTTGATGGGGCAGTTTTGATGATGGCAATATGATGGGGCAGTTTTGATGATGGCAATATGATGGGGCAGTTTTGATGGTGGCAATATGATGGGGCAGTTTTGATGGTGGCAATATGATGGGGCAGTTTTGATGGGGCAATTCTGATGGGGCAGTTTTGATGGTGGCAATATGATGGGCAGTTTTGATGGGGCAGTTTTGATGGTGGCAATATGATGGGGCAGTTTTGATGGGGCAATTCTGATGGGGCAGTTTTGATGGTGGCAATATGATGGGGTAATTCTGATGGGGCAGTTTTGATGGTGGAAATATGATGGGTCAGTTTTAATGGGGGCAGTTTTGATGGTGGCAATATGATGGGGCAGTTTTGATGGGGACAATTTTTATGGGGCAATTCTGATGGGACAGTTTTGATGGCAATATGATGGGGGCAGTTTTGCTGGGGATCTGAGACTTCTCCCAATTGATCTTCAGACCGGAAAACTTCCCAAACCCCTCGATCGTTTGGAGGGCGTTGTGAAGGGAGGGGCCTGAGTCAGCCAAATAAAGCAAAGTATCATCAGCATAGAGACTAATTTTTTCCATTAATTGTCGGACTATCAGCCCTCTGATCTCTGGATTTGCGTGGATGGACACAGCAAGGGGTTCCGCGGCCAATGCATATAGGAGTGGGGATAATGGGCAGCCCTGACTCGTGCCCCTGTTGAGGTCAAACATCTGAGACGGCCAGCCATTCGCCACCACCCTAGCTTTTGGGTGTTGGTATAGTAATTGAACCCATCTGATGAACTTGGGCCCAAAGCCGTATCCCTCCAGGCACCTCCACAGATATCTCCACTCTACCGAATCTAACGCTTTGGCTGTGTCTAATGTCACCACCACTCGAGTTCCCACATTGTCATGTGTGGCCTGTAAATTAATGAATAATTTTCTAAGGTTGAAGGAAGTGTTACGGCCTGGCATGAACCCTGCCTGGTCTGTATGTATCAGAGAGTATTACTTGATTTAAGCGCAAGGAGAGTAGTTTAGCTAGTATTTTGATGTCTACTTGCAATAAGGATATAGGACGATTGGATTCTGGATATCCTGGGTCTTTGTCAGGTTTGGGTATTAGGACTATTGTGGCCTCTCTCATAGAAGGTGGCAATAGTAGGGTTTCAAAAAGATTATTATAGAGGGTTAATAGTTTCGGTATGAGTAATTCACTGAATTGTGAGTAAAATTCAATTGGCAATCCATCTGATCCTGGGGATTTGGATCTGGCAAAACCTGCAATAGCAATTGCTATTTCCTCTGAGGTAAGGGGTGCTTCAAGGAGGTCAATCTGATCCTCTGAGAGTTGGGGGAGTGAAATTTTGTCAAGAAATTGATCCATGTGTGCCGTATCCCCTGAGACTGTAGAGCTGTACAGATTAAAAAATTCTCTAAATTTGGAGGTTACAGTAGAGGGGTCTGTAATCTGTTGTCCCCCATGGCCATGTAGAGTAATGACAACTGGGGGTCTGTCTTCACTATGCGCTAGTTAAGCAAGAAGTCTACCGGCCTTCTCCCCATGCTCGAATTGTTTCTGTTTAGTGAAAAATAGTTTCTGTCTGGCTTTTTCATATTGTAATTGGGACACTACTCTCTCCTGTAGTTTAAGCGCGTTAGCATTTGATAAAGAGGGGTCAGTGACATAAGCTTGCACTGAGGAGGAAAGTTCCACTACCGCCTTGTCAAAGGCTACTGTGGAGTCTGCCTTTATCTGGTTTATGCGGGAGATTAAGGTTGCACGTACGTGTAGCTTAAATGAGTCCCACACTGCCTGAACAGAGGCAGAATGGTTATTTTCCAGAAAGAACCGTTCCCACTCGGTGGTAAGTGTATCATCCTCCGGCAGCAAAGACAACCAGAATGGATTCAATCGCCAGGTCTGTGGGGGTCTATTAAGGGGTATGCTAATTACTACTGAATATGAGCTATGGTCTGAAAGTAGTCTGGGGCCAAACTTCGCTTCTAGTAGTCTAGGTGTAAGTTGTTGGGATATAAGTATAAGATCGATACGGGACATAGAGTTGTGGGTGGTAGAAAAGCAAGAGTACTCACGTACTTGCGGGAACTTATGTCTCCAGGTATCTATTAAATGAATAGAGGAGATAAGTTTAGAGAATTTAGTACTTCCAGTCTGTCCAGTGGTCAATGATGGGGGTCTAAGCCTATCAAGGGATGCATTTAATGTGGTGTTAAAATCCCCTAGGCAGACAGCCTGTATCATAGGGTGTTTAACCATAAATAAGAGCCCTTCCATAATGAGTGATAGAGAGAATGGAGGGGGTACATAAAAGGCCATAATAAGAAATGTCTCTCCATATAATTTAGTGGATAGGAACACATATCTACCCTGTGGATCAGTGCAGGCCTCACAGAGTTCAAATTGCACTGATTTTGCAATGAGCACTGATACTTCCCTAGAATGGGATGTGTGCACCGAGTGAAACGCCCATCCAATCCATGGACGGCGAAGGGCCATCTGTAGTCTGCCTTCCGCATGTGTCTCCACCAATACTATCACATCAGCTCTTTGTTTCTTAAGGAACGTGAAGGCTGCCGTGCGCTTTATTTTCTCACGTTTCAAGTAAGAAATTTTATCGACGCCATATGAGGTTATCTGTATTATTGTACATGTCGGGCAAAGCGGGACCCAAGCCCCCCATGGACCAGCTCACCGAGACCTTCCCGCGTACAAAATAGCATTACCAATTGTGTATGTGACATAATATGCCCGTACCTGTTCAAAATTATACATCGTTTAACAGAAACCTGTGTCCACACAGCAATAACCGTTCGTTTTACCCATAATAACATTCCCCCCACCCCCCTCCTTACCCTGCACCTTCCCCAACTGGTGTGGGTATAGTCCCTTAACAACTGAGAACTTCCAACTGGGAAAGTCAGTATTAGTGGATTGAGAAAAAAGTAATAAGATGAAAAAAGCAAAAACAAAAAACACACAGATCAGTTTCATCCGTCGAGTTGGGCAAATTTGGTGGGTCAATTCCCTCTGTACTAATGGGTGCCAAGATGTCCGTCTTGAGGATGTGTTAATGCTCAACGGTGTATCATCCCAGTTTCCCCTTCTGTATGCATGGTGGTAGTTCCCAGCGGATAATCGGGCAAAAACTCGCTGCACTGCGTGTGTGTTCCGTAGAATCGACATGTTCCCATAACCCCGGAAAAAGTTATCAACAAAAGAGTGTAGGAAAGAACAACCCCCTCAAAGGGAGTAAAAAAAAAACAAAACAAAAAAAAAACCCAATAGTTTGAACTCACATTTCGGAAGATTAGTCCGTTTCCTAGCCGACATTCAAAAAGTTTTCCTGTCTGTAATCCTGGCTTCAGAACAGTGTATATGGAAAGTGTCCTTGTAACGCTGCTGTCTAATAAGCCCTTCAGACAATATGCCATAGAGTATAACTGAACAGTCCGGCGGCACAGGAAAAAAGGGGGGGGGGGGACATTATCTCACCGTATGTCTCTTCTGGCGCTCCATTATTCACTCCTGTCAGGTGCCGCTTTAC
The DNA here is from genome assembly GCA_037952835.1 of Lithobates septentrionalis. Lineage (NCBI taxonomy): Eukaryota > Metazoa > Chordata > Amphibia > Anura > Ranidae > Lithobates > Lithobates septentrionalis. The sequence goes on along the minus strand of JBBDGP010003437.1, from coordinate 214,442 downwards.
GTTCCAACCAGGCAATGACCTCGCGTGGATCTTCAAAAAATAATACCTTCCCTCCGCTCTCCACTCGCAGGCGTGCTGGGAATAACATGGAGTATTTTAGGTGGTGAGTGCGCAGTTGTCGTTTAGCCTCCATGAATCGCTGACGCCTTTTCTGTATCTCTGCAGAAAAGTCGGGGAAAATTGCTACCTTAATGTTTCCAATAGGGATGTTTCCCTTTTCCCTCGCCAATCGCAGGGCGGCATCCCTATCCTTGTAATTCAACAGTTTTGCGATAAAGGTGAGAGGGGGAGCGCCCTGCGGGGGGGGTCTCGCTGGTATGCGGTGTGCTCGCTCAACCACCAGTACAGGGGAGAAGGCCTCGCGCCCATAAGTACTGATTAATAACTGCTCCGGGAATGTTGTCAGGTCCTTACCCTCTGCCCCCTCTGGGAGACCGATGAGGCGGATGTTGCATCTCCATTTCGTCCTGTTTGGCAAGAATCTGGTTAATCTGGCGTTGCACGTGTTCTGACTCAGCTTGTAATGGTGGGAGGGCATCTTCCACTTCACTTATGCGGGTCTCAGTCTCCCTGACCCGATCACGAAGTTTCTGGAAGTCTTGTCTTATTAATGAAATGTCCATTTTGACTTCCTCGATCTGTGCGGTGAGGGAAGTGCGGCACAAAGTAATAGCTTCCAGCAGCCTGTCTGTGTCCCCTGTTCCCCGCTCTCCTCCCGCCTTCTCAGCGCCGCCATCAGCCTCTCCCTCCTCACCTTCCTGTCGGCGATACTGCGCCAGCTTGGCTGTTGCTGATTTTTGACTTTTTGTGGGAGACGTGACCACAAGAGATAGCGGGTGCCTTCTGAGACAGTTTGGGAGCAATATCTCGGTGTAGAGTCAAAGGATTAGCCGTTAATCAGGATTATTTGTCAGAGCTCCGGGAAGATGCGTCCTGCGCCATGCAGAGTCAGGCCACGCCCCTTCTCTCTTTTTTTTTAACTATTTTTTTTGTATCCGACTTGTGAATTTTTAGTGACAGTGATCCTGTTCACCTGTTGATCACTAATATGGGAGAGGAGTTATATATTTTTATTTTTTTGTTCCTCTTTATTTTTTTGCTAAGTTGCTGCTGCAACAGCTGCAATGTATTATTTTTCAAGGCACTTTATAATAATTTTTCAGGACAGTTATATATTGTTCGTTTTGTTTTTATGAATGCAGATTCAATGCTCTTTGACATAAAGCATATGGCGGCATATAAGTGAGGTAGGTAAAAATAGCTTTGTCGGGGTAGAGCTAAGATTGAGCTAATTAGCATTAAAACAGGATGTCAGCATACTACAGGAAGACAATAAAAGGAGTGGCAGGGGTATGCAGTCCCTTCAGAGTGCATGTGTCAGTGACATTACCAGCTGCATGCAATGTAAGGGGCGCAAACAAAAAGGTGAGTGGAGGGAATGGCAATTAAATGAACCTGGTAGTTTGTCCTGCATGGGTAAAGCACTCTTTGTTTTAAAATAACTCATATTATAAAGTGGTTTTACCCCCCCCCCACACTTTTTTTTTAGACCCCTACCTTCATGGTAGTGAGTTCTGCCCAGTTTAGAAGATCACCCACACTGTCCAGCGAGGATCCTCCTTCCTTCTAGCAGGACTCAGTCCCATGCCGCCATGTTTATCTGTGACATCATTGAGAGGCTGCCATTTGTTCTGAATTCAGCCGGCACATCTCTTGATGACGGCCTGCTAGACCCGCCCCCTCCTCTTTTACTACATGAAATGCTTTGCCTCCTGGGATGTGTGAAATGCATATCCTTGGAAAAAAAGGGAAGACAGTGCACATCATTCGCCTAGGAGAATGGCATGCATAGGGGGCCGGGGCCAAACAATTTCACTAAAAAAAAGGTAAATAAAGAAAAAAAAAGATCCTTAATTGCGCAGAGAACTGGAGGAGGGGTGGAGAGGAGGGATGATGAATTGGAGGGTGAAGATCTGCTTTAACTCTAAAATCACAAACTTATCTTACTGTTGTCATATCCTACCAATACTATGCTGAACTCTACCATCACCAGGAGTCTTTGCTCATGCGGAAAGGGTATTTTTAGACATTTTATACAAAGTCAACTCATGTTTTAGATTTCTCTTGTAGACCCCATTATCCCTGTGTTCTACATGGCCAATACTTTAAAGATATATGCATAGTTACATAGTAGGGAGGTTGAAAAAAAAGACACGTCCATCAAGTCCAACCTATGTGTGTGATTATATGTCATTATTACATTGCATAACCCTGTATGTTGCGGTCGTTCAGCCGCTTATCTAATAGTTTTTTGAAATTATCGATGCCCCCCCGCTGAGACCACCACCTGTGGAAGGGAATTCCACATCCTTGCCGCTCTTACAGTAAAGAACCCTCTACGCAGTTTAAGGTTAAACCGATTTTCTTCTAGTTTTAATGAATGGCCACGTGTTTTATTAAATTCCCTTTTGCGAAAAAGTTTTATCCCTATTGTGGGGTCACCAGTACGGTATTTTTAAATTGAAATCATATCCCCTCTCAAGCATCTCTGCTCCAGAGAGAATAAGTTCAGTGCTTGTAACCTTTCCTCATAACTAAGATCCTCCAGTCCCTTTATTAGTTTTGTTGCCCTTGGACTCTCTCTAGTTCCAGCACATCCTTCCTGAGGACTGGTGCCCAGAACTGTACAGCATACTCCAGGTGAGGCCGGACCAGAGTCTTGTAGCGTGGGAAAACAAATGTGTTACTCTCATAGAGCAGTCCTCTTTGGTTATTTGTTCTACATTATGTAAAGATTGCAACAACTGCGTTGAACTAGGAATTCTTTTGGGGATATCTCATCACTGTAGCTCCAAATTTTTTTTTTATGAGAATCCAGTTTAGACATGGCAAAAGCAGCAGGTGAAGCTGATTTTTAAAATTGTGTGTATTTCTTATCGGCCCATGTTGGTTGCTAACTATTGAAACGAAATAAACCTGGCAGTTCTGTAGATAGGTTATGATTTTGGAAGTCACACCATAATAAAATGTGCTGCATCTTACAAATTATTGTGCTTCCTTTTAAGATAATTGGGCTGTCAACATATTTTAGATTTGCATTGGGCATATTAACTTTGTGTTGCAACGCTCCACACATATACAATGTGTTACCATGCATTGCAGTAGCCAGTGTTATAATGAAAGTCATTATGTGCATTATAACACATTATGGTATGAACAAGCACTTAGATATGCAAAACACCTAAGATTCTTCTGAGCTCTGCTGTTCCTTTACTGTAACCAGATTATGTAGTACAATACTATGGGCAGCAAGATCCCATCCTAAAAGTCTTCTGCTGCAGTAAATGGACCTATTGACAGGTAAAGATACATGCAGGAGGCATGTATATCCTTATAGATAACCCCTATGGCAGTAGTTTAGAAAGGATGACATTGGGTTTACATCCACTTTAACCACTTCAATACCAGGCACTTAGACACCTTCCCGCCCAGCCCAATTTTCAGCTTTCAGCGCTGTCACAATTTGAATGACAATTGCGCGGTCATGCCACACTGTACCCAAACAAATTTTTTATCATTTTGTTCCCACAAATAGAGCTTTCTTTTGGTGGTATTTGATCCCCTCTGCGGTTTTTATTTTTTGCGCAACAAATAAAAAAAGACAGAAAATTTTGAAAAAAAGCACGTTTTTCTTTGTTTCTGTTAAAATTTTTTGTAAATGAGTATGTTTTCTTCTTCAATGACGGGCACTGATATGGCTGCACTGACGGGCACTGATACGGCGGCACTGATGGGCACCGATGAGGTGGCACCAATGAGGTGGCACTGATGAGGTGGCACTGACGGGCACTGATGATGGGCACTGATAGGTGGCACTGATGCGCACTGATAGGTGGCACTAATGGGCACTGATAGGTGGCACTGGTAGGTGGCACTGATGGGCACTGATAGGTGGCACCGATGGGCACTGATAGGCGGCACTGATGGGCACTTGTAGGTGGCATTAATGGGCACTCGTAGGTGGCGTTGATGGGTAGTTATGGGTGGCACTGATAGTTGGCACAGATGGGCACGGATGGGCACTGATAGGTGGGCACAGATGGGCACAGATGGGCACTGACAGGTGGCACCGATGGACACTGATGGGTGGCACTGATGATTCTGATTGATGGCAGTGATGCCCCTAAGTGTGGCATTGCTGGGCATCACTGCAACATAATTGTGCCAATCAGTGCCCATTTGTGGGCACTGATTGGCACAGATTTGGCACTGACTGGGCACATGTGGATGGCCATGGGGTACATACCTGGCCATCCACATGTTTCCCTTCCCTGGTGGTCCTAGTGGCGATCCCTGGTGGTCCAGTGTGGTGATCTGCGGGGGGGCTGCGCTGATAAACAATCAGCGCAGACCCCCCCTGCCAGGAGAGCCGCCGATCGGCTCTCCTCTACTTGCGTCTGTCAGACGCGAGTGAGGAAGAGCCGATCAACGGCTCTTCCTATTGACAGCGTGATCAGCCGTGATTGGACACGGCTGATCACGTGGTAAAGAGCCTCCGCCGGAGGCTCTTTACCAAGATCGGTGTAGCGGTGTGTCAGACTGACACACCGATCCACCGATCGCCGCGATGCGCGCCCCTGCGGGCGCGCGGCGGCATGTTATCCTGAAGGACGTCATATGACGCCCAGTCAGGATAACACAACCACCGCCCGGCCGTCAATCCGCTATAGGCCGGGCGGGAAGTGGTTAATGAACTTCTGCAAGAACATTCCAGATCTGCAAACCTCATTGTATTGTAAGTATGATATATTTGGTTCTAATAGTCTTCAGTCATCAAAGCACACACAAGTTTGAGAATTTAGAGGTCTAAAGTTTAGGCCCCTTTCACACATGCGGACTGTTCGTCCATATTTCATCCATCCATTGACAGATGGAAAACAGACATCAATGCATTCCTATGGAAAAACGGATGACAACAGATGATCACCTATTTTCATCCGTTTTCATCAGCTTTCGTCAACATCCGTTTTTTGCGTGGATGAAAGCCCTATTGTTCATCCATTTAAAAAAAACGGATCAGACGAAAAACGGATGTAAACCAATGAACGGCCTGTTTTTCATCCGTTTTTTCATTGGTAGTGTATGTAAAAAAACTAGATGAGCACGGATGAAAAACAGATGAAAAACTGATGAATACTTCATCCGTTTTGATGCGACTGAACTGATGAAATGAACGGTCCGCATGTGTGAAAGGGGCCTAAAAAAAAGTTAAAACAGAGAAATGGTATTTGGCTTTAACCTCCCTGGCGGTATGATTATTTCAGATTTTTGATGCTGAAAACGGTACAATGTTTTGCATGGAAATTTGGCGTTTTATATTGTAGGCCTGTAATTCTTATGCCCCGTACACACGGTCAGATTTTCCGACGAAAAATGTGTGATAGGACCTTGTTGTCGGAAATTCCGACCGTGTGTGGGCTCCATCACACATTTTCCATCGGATTTTCCGACACACAAAGTTTGAGAGCAGGATATAAAATTTTCCGACAACAAAATTCGTTGTCGGAAATTCCGATCGTGTGTACACAAATCCGACGCACAAAGTGCCACGCATGCTCAGAATAAATAAAGAGATGAAAGCTATTGGCCACTGCCCCGTTTATAGTCCCGACGTACGTGTTTTACGTCACCGCGTTCAGAATGATCGGATTTTCCGACAACTTTGTGTGACCGTGTGTATGCAAGACAAGTTTGAGCCAACATCCGCCGGAAAAAATCCATGGATTTTGTTGTCGGAATGTCCGAACAAAGTCCGACCGTGTGTACGGGGCATTAGGAATAACTCACTTAAATCTGTCCAAACAAGAGTCTAGTAGACATCCCGGGTATGATAAAGTTTGAAACACGAAATCATAAATTATAATATAATGAATAACTATAAATAATTATACCAAATATTAATATAATAATAATAATAATAATTCAATAATGTAATCAAAACAAAAATACTGAAATTTGCTCAGTTGCAGAATTGTCGCTGTCATTACTTTTCAGTGTTTGATGACGGATCTCCCCACAAATCACTATCGCTCAATTCTGCGAGTGATTCTAATTTATTATTGCTGTTTTCTAGCTGGTCTACAACCCCTTTTGATGTAAAGGGACGGTTTTGGTTGCTATGGACAATCTCCAGTTTCCAGGCAGAAAGAACAGTTTTTATAATATAAAACTGCATGGAGGGCACTGGACAGACCACTAGGGATAAAAGGGAGGTGAAATAATTTCATACAGCAATGTAATCTGTAAGATTACAGTATACTGTATGTATTGTGTGTGTTTCACTTTTTGAATTTGGCGCCACTCTCCGTCCCCGTGCGTCTCAATGCTCGCAGGGAACGGAGCCCGGCTCCGTGATGAATCGAGCGGAGGACGAGCCACTCACACTGCGGGGAGACATCGCAGGATCCTGGGGACAAGGTAAGTACGCTCTTCCTGGATCCTGCGATGCGATCCCGAGTCTGGCTCGGGGTTACCGCTTTTGGTTCTGGAATTCCACCCCGAAATTCCACCCCTCAGGAATACCGCCAGGGGGGTTAATAGCATTTATTATTTTATAGGAGGTGTAAAGACTTGGTAGTTTAGGCAACAACAGTATTTAAATAAACTAGCGTCGCACCGATACTGGTACCGATATTGCTATCAGGGCCGATACTAAGCATTTGCACAAGTACTTGTACAAATGCTCCAGTACTAAAATCAATACCTTCAGACTCGGTTTACATATGTTCCGGACGGTTTGCAGTGCGATTTCAAAGCTTGGTCCTATGCAATTTCGTTAAGAGGTTCAGGTGATTCCAATGTGAATTGTAGTGTATGAGATTAGAAATCGCACCTGAACCGGACTGAAATCGCACAGGATTTTTTCAAATCGCACTGCAGCCGGCCCACTCATATGTAAACAGGCTGTAAAAAGTCACTGAAACGCACATGGAAACTGATGTGAAACTGATGTCTCGGCAAGTGAAATCTATGTAGTTTTCATGCATGTATGGTGTGACCGACCCCTATCGTCACATGACACCAAAAATGGGTATCGGTAATTAGTATTGGTAAGTACTTGAGAAAAAGTATCGATACTTGTGCTTGGTTGAAAATCTACATATTTAACTCACATTCATATTTATTTATTTCCTAGCAGCTTCTTGCAAACTGAATTAGTTAACCACTTGACGACCGCCTCACGCCGATGTACGTCGGCAAAGCGGCACGGACAGGCAAAATCACGTACATGGTACGTGATTTGCCTTCCACGGGTGGGGGGTCCGATCGGACCCCCCCCCCCGGTGCCCGAGGCGGTCGTCTTTTGTCCAGCGGCGATCGGAGGTGAGGGGGAGACCATCCGTTCGTGGCCCGCCCCTCGCGATCGCCGCCGGCCAATCGAATCATTCCTTTGCTGCTGTATGCTAAACAGCAGCAAAGGAAATGATGTCATCTCTCCTCGGCTCGGTAATTTCCGTTCCGGCCCGAGGAGAGAAGACAGGTATGTGAGTGCACAACACACACACAGTAGAACATGCCAGGCACACTAAACACCCCGATCCCCCCCCCGATCGCCCCCCGATCCCCCCCCCAATCACCCCCCCCCCCCCCCCCGTCACAAACTGACACCAGCAGTTTTTTGTTTTTTTTTGTTTTGTTTTTTTCTGATTACTGCATAGTGTCAGTTTGTGACAGTTACAGTGTTGGGACAGTTACTGTTACCCCCCTTTAGGTCTAGGGTACCCCCCTAACCCCCCCTAATAAAGTTTTAACCCCTTGATCACCCCCTGTCACCAGTGTCACTAAGCGATCATTTTTCTGATCGCTGTATTAGTGTCGCTGGTGACGCTAGTTAGGGAGGTAAATATTTAGGTTCGCCGTCAGCGTTTTATAGCGTCAGGGACCCCCATATACTACCTAATAAATGTTTTAACCCCTTGATTGCCCCCTAGTTAACCCTTTCACCACTGATCACCGTATAACCGTTACGGGTGACGCTGGTTAGTTCATTTATTTTTTATAGTGTCAGGGCACCCGCCGTTTATTACCGAATAAAGGTTTAGCCCCCTGATCGCCCGGCGGTGATATGCGTCGCCCCAGGCAGCGTCAGATTAGCGCCAGTACCGCTAACACCCACGCACGCAGCATACGCCTCCCTTAGTGGTATAGTATCTGAACGCATCAATATCTGATCCGATCAGATCTATACTAGCGTCCCCAGCAGTTTAGGGTTCCCAAAAACGCAGTGTTAGCGGAATCAGCCCAGATACCCGCTAGCACCTGCGTTTTGCCCCTCCGCCCAGCCCACCCAAGTGCAGTATCGATCGATCACTGACACTTACAAAACACTAAATGCATAACTGCAGCGTTCGCAGAGTCACGCCTGATCCCTGCGATCGCTAACAGTTTTCTTGGTAGCGTTTTGGTGAACTGGCAAGCACCAGCTCCAGGCAGCGTCAGGTTAGCGCCAGTAGCGCTAACACCCACGCACGCACCGTACACCTCCCTTAGTGGTATAGTATCTGAACGGATCAATATCTGATCCAATCAGATCTATACTAGCGTCCCCAGCAGTTTAGGGTTCTCACAAACGCTGTGTTAGTGGGATCAGCCCAGATACCTGCTAGCACCTGCGTTTTGCCCCTCCGCCCGGCCCAGCCCACCCAAGTGCAGTATCGATCAATCACTGTCACTTACAAAAGACTAAAACGCATAACTGCAGCGTTCGCAGAGTCAGGCCTGATCCCTGCGATCGCCAACAGATTTTTTGGTAGCGTTTTGGTGAACTGGCAAGCGCCAGCGGCCTAGTACACCCCGTAGTCAAACCAGCACTGCAGTAACACTTGGTGACGTGGCGAGTCCCATAAGTGCAGTTCAAGCTGGTGAGGTGGCAAGCACAAGTAGTGTCCCGCTGCCAACAAAAAGACAAACACAGGCCCGTCGTGCCCATAGTGCCCTTCCTGCTGCATTCGCCAATCCCAATTGGGAACCCACCGCTTCTGCAGCGCCCGTACTTCCCCCATTCACATCCCCAACCAAATGCAGTCGGCTGCATGAGAGGCATTTTCTTTATGTCCTCCCGAGTACCCCTACCCAACGAACCCCCCCAAAAAAGATATTGTGTCTGCAGCAAGCGCGGATATAGGCGTGACACCCGCTATTATTGTCCCTCCTGTCCTGACAATCCTGGTCTTTGCATTGGTGAATGTTTTGAACGCTACCATGCACTAGTTGAGTATTAGCGTAGGGTACAGCATTGCACAGACTAGGCACACTTTCACAGGGTCTCCCAAGATGCCATCGCATTTTGAGAGACCCGAACCTGGAACCGGTTACAGTTATAAAAGTTAGTTACAAAAAAAGTGTAAAAAAAAAATAAAAAAAATATATAAAATAAAAAAAAATAGTTGTTGTTTTATTGTTCTCTCTCTCTCTATTCTCTCTATTGTTCTGCTCTTTTTTACTGTATTCTATTCTGCAATGTTTTATTGTTATTATGTTTTATCATGTTTGCTTTTCAGGTATGCAATTTTTTGTACTTTACCGTTTACTGTGCTTTATTGTTAACCATTTTTTTGTCTTCAGGTACGCCATTCACAACTTTGAGTGGTTATACCAGAATGATGCCTGCAGGTTTAGGTATCATCTTGGTATCATTCTTTTCAGCCAGCGGTCGGCTTTCATGTAAAAGCAATCCTAGCGGCTAATTAGCCTCTAGACTGCTTTTACAAGCCGTGGGAGGGAATGCCCCCCCCCACCGTCTTCCGTGTTTTTCTCTGGCTCTCCTGTCTCAACAGGGAACCTGAAAATGCAGCTGGTGATTCAGCCAGCTGACCATAGAGCTGATCAGAGACCAGAGTGGCTCCAAACATCTCTATGGCCTAAGAAACCGGAAGCTACGAGCATTTTATGACTTAGATTTCGCCGGATGTAAATAGCGCCATTGGGAAATTGGGGAAGCATTTTATCACACCTATCTTGGTGTGGTCAGATGCTTTGAGGGCAGAGGAGAGATCTAGGGTCTAATAGACCCCAATTTTTTCAAAAAAGAGTACCTGTCACTACCTATTGCTATCATAGGGGATATTTACATTCCCCGAGATAACAATAAAAATGATTAAAAAAAAAATAAAAATGAAAGGAACAGTTTAAAAATAAGATAAAAAAGCAAAAAAATAATAAAGAAAAAAAAAAAAAGCACCCCTGTCGCCCCCTGCTCTCGCGCTAAGGCGAACGCAAGCGGCGGTCTGTCGTCAAACGTAAACAGCAATTGCACCATGCATGTGAGGTATCACCGCGAAGGCCAGATCGAGGGCAGTAATTTTTGCAGTAGACCTCCTCTGTAAATCTAAAGTGGTAACCTGTAAAGGCTTTTAAAGGCTTTTAAAAATGTATTTATTTTGTTGCCACTGCACGTTTGTGCGCAATTGTAAAGCATGTCATGTTTGGTATCCATGTACTCGGCCTAAGATCATCTTTTTTATTTCATCAAACATTTGGGCAATATAGTGTGTTTTAGTGCATTAAAATTTAAAAAAGTGTGTTTTTTCCCCAAAAAATGCGTTTGAAAAATCGCTGCGCAAATACTGTGTGAAAAAAAAAAATGAAACACCCACCATTTTAATCTGTAGGGCATTTGCTTTAAAAAAATATATAATGTTTGGGGGTTCAAAGTAATTTTCTTGCAAAAAAAAAAAAAAACTTTTTCATGTAAACAATAAGTGTCAGAAAGGGCTTTGTCTTCAAGTGGTTAGAAGAGTGGGTGATGTGTGACATAAGCTTCTAAATGTTGTGCATAAAATGCCAGGACAGTTCAAAACCCCCCCAAATGACCCCATTTTGGAAAGTAGACACCCCAAGCTATTTGCTGAGAGGCATGTCGAGTCCATGGAATATTTTATATTGCGACACAGGTTGCGGGAAAGAGACAAATTTTTTTTTTTTTTGCACAAAATTGTCACTAAATGATATATTGCTCAAACATGCCATGGGAATATGTGAAATTGCACCCCAAAATACATTCTGCTGCTTCTCCTGAGTACGGGGATACCACATGTGTGAGACTTTTTGGGAGCCTAGCCGCGTACGGAACCCCGAAAACCAAGCACCGCCTTCAGGCTTTCTAAGGGCGTGAATTTTTGATTTCTCTCTTGACTGCTTATCACAGTTTCGGAGACCATGGAATGCCCAGGTGGCACAAAACCCCCCCAAATGACCCCATTTTGGAAAGTAGACACCCCAAGCTATTTGATGAGAGGTATAGTGAGTATTTTGCAGACCTCACTTTTTGTCACAAAGTTTTGAAAATTGAAAAAAGAAAAAAAAAAAAAGTTTTTTCTTGTCTTTCTTCATTTTCAAAAACAAATGAGAGCTGCAAAATACTCACCATGCCTCTCAGCAAATAGCTTGGGGTGTCTACTTTCCAAAATGGGGTCATTTGGGGGGGTTTTGTGCCACCTGGGCATTCCATGGCCTCCGAAACTGTGATAGGCAGTAAAGAGTGAAATCATAAATTTACACCCTTAGAAATCCTGAAGGCGGTGATTGGATTTCGGGGCCCCGTACGCGGCTAGGCTCCCAAAAAGTCCCACACATGTGGTATCCCCATATTCAGGAGAAGCAGCAGAATGTATTTTGGGGTGCAATTCCACATAGGCCCATGGCCTGTGTGAGCAATATATCATTTAGTGACAACCTTTTGTAAATATTTTTTTTTTTTTTTTTTTTGTCATTATTCAATCACTTGGGACAAAAAAAATAAATATTCAATGGGTTCAACATGCCTCTCAGCAATTTCCTTGGGGTGTCTACTTTCCAAAATGGGGTCATTTGGGGGGGTTTTGTACTGCCCTGCCATTTTAGCACCTCAAGAAATGACATAGGCAGTCATAAACTAAAAGCTGTGTAAATTACAGAAAATGTACCCTAGTCTGTAGATGCTATAACTTTTGCGCAAACCAATAAATATACGCTTATTGACATTTTTTTTACCAAAGACATGTGGCTGAATACATTTTGGCCTAAATGTATGACTAAAATTGAGTTTATTGGATTTTTTTTATAACAAAAAGTAGAAAATATCATTTTTTTTCAAAATTTTCGGTCTTTTTCCATTTATAGCGCAAAAAATAAAAACGGCAGAGGTGATCAAATACCATCAAAAGAAAGCTCTATTTGTGGGAAGAAAAGGACGCAAATTTCGTTTGGGTACAGCATTGCATGACCGCGCAATTAGCAGTTAAAGCGACGCAGTGCCAAATTGGAAAAAGACCTCTGGTCCTTAGGCAGCATAATGGTCCGGGGCTCAAGTGGTTAAGCTACATTCACACGAACGGTCAAGGGCTCATAGTTTTCTGCATCCAGAGGCGGCTAAACGTGGCCTCTGGACACAGCAACACTCTGTGTTATGGCTACATACAAACTAACCAATTAGCTGAGTAAATGAGGTAAAGCTTCACTTTGCGAAGAATACCCAATCTAGTGCAAGGAAAATGGAAAAAACAGCATTTTTGCTTGCATGAGATTGGATGATGGAGCTTCCCCTCATTTACTAAGCTCTGGAGCAACTGCACTTGCAGAGTACAATTGCACTTTGCAATGTGCACGGTCTTTTGGTCCTTTTCCTTTAGTAAATCAACCCCACTGTGTGCAGGCAGTGTGTAGAACTACCTGCAAGAATCAGTACTGTATGGCTGTGTGAGCATAGCCTTAGTGCTACCATCCTTGTAGCTTCACATAATTCCTGAGGGTGACAATGCTGTCAATCACTTACTGAGGGGGTTCTATGTGCCTACCTACCCTTTGGATCTGGTTGTGCTACCTGTCAAAGTCATCACCAGCTCCCACAGTATTGCGACAGGTGGGGGGAGCATGATGTCAGATGCAGTGGGAGAGCAGCAAAGGGTAGCAGGGAATAAAATAAGTTGATTATACCATTGTGGGAGTGGTGCAAATGTCTGAGCATTGAGGCATTTTCACAAAAGATTTTGCGTACTGCATAAGTAGTTTCTATTCTCTTATATGGTTAAAGAAAAATTTGAAGGTAGGAAGGATCACTTTAATAGTTTAAAATATTTTTTCTAATTTTGGACAGAATGGAGAGGGGTTAGAAAATCTACAGCCAAAACCAAAGCTATCATCCAAATTCAATACATTAAAATTACATTTAAAATGATTGTAAAGGTTTTTTTTTGTTTGTTTGTTTTTTTTAAATAACAAACATGTTATACTTACCTGCTCTGTGCTAGGGTTTTGCACAGAGCAGCTGCTCCGATCCTCCTCTTCTGGGGTGCCCCGCGGGCGCTCTAGGCTCCTCCTCTTCATCAGGTGCCCCTACGGAGAGACGCTTTCCCTGGGGGCACCCGTGCAGGCGCGCTCACGAGTTCTGCTGCTGCATCCATTGACACAGACAGCAGGATGGCGCCAATGGCTCCCGCTGCGATCAATCTATCCAATGAGGATGAAGACAGCGTCTGGAGCTGCTGGGCTCGTGCTGGTCGCTGGAACAGTCGGGTTCAGGTAAGAAAAAGGGGGGGGGGGCTCTGGGGGCAGCTGCAGCACAGAAGATTTATCACCTTAGTGCAAAGAATGCATTAAGGTGAAAAAACTTGAGACTTTACAACCCCTTTAACCCTGTACTTAAAGGGGTTGTAAACCCTCGTGTTTTTTCACCTTAATGCATCCTATGCATTAAGGTGAAAAAACTTCTGTCACTGACCGGCCCCCAGCCCCCCCCCCCTTCTACTCACCTGAGCCCCGTAAATCCCCAGCCGGAGACGCGCTCTTCCCCTCTGACTGTTGTCTCGGCTCTTGATTGGATAGATTGATAGCAGCGCAGCCATTGGCTCCCGCTGCTGTCAATCAAATCCAATGACGCGGGCACCGGGGGGGGTGGGGGGCTGAGTCGGGCATTCTGCATCTATGGACACAAATGCTGGACTCGGGAGCGTGCCCGCAAGGTAACCCCCCCCCCCCCCCGGGAGAACGCTCCTCCAAGGGGGTTATACGATGCGGGGAGGAGCTACCAGCGCCGCCGGGGGACCCCAGAAGTCGAGGATCGGGGTCACTCTGTGCAAAACAAACTGCACAGTGGAGGTAAGTATGACATGCTTGTTATCTTAAAAAAAAAACAAAGCTTTACAATCGCTTTAAGAGGCACATTTTTTACATGTTTTACAAATGTTACCATTCATTCCAGAAGGTACATTTTAATGGAAGATGTAACAAGCCCTTGAAACTGCAGTTTACTGTCTTGTTCTAATCTAGAAGATCTATTAGCTAAATTCAATAGTACTTCTCTATGTAATATTAATGTTAGAGGTGTATTATCGATCAAAATGCTTGTTTTTTTCCTATTGACAGGAGCCTTCCCATTGCAAGAAAAGGAACAGTATCTGATCATCTTTATATGGCATGGGTGGAAATTCTCTCTAAAAATCCCCCCCCCCGTGCTACTGGTTAGAGGAAATCACAAGAATATACTAACTTTCTATTCCTAACACTAAAACTTCACCTATCTTCAAAGTAGAGTGAACATTCATTGTATTCAAAGTGCCTAACCAGATCTCTAAAATGTAAACTGTTATGCCCCGTACACACGGTCGGATTTTCCGATGGAAAATGTGTGATAGGACCTTGTTGTCGGAAATTCCGACCGTGTGTGGGCTCCATCACACATTTTCCATCGGATTTTCTGACACACAAAGTTGGAGAGCAGGCTATAAAATTTTCCGACAACAAAATCCGTTGTCGGAAATTCCGATCGTGTGTACACAAATCCGACGGACAAAGTGCCACACATGCTCAGAATAAAAAAAGAGATGAAAGCTCTTGGCTACTGCCCCGTTTATAGTCCCGACGTACGTGTTTTACGTCACCGCGTTCAGAACGATCGGATTTTCGGACAACTTTGTGTGACCGTGTGTATGCAAGGCAAGTTTGAGCCAAAATCCGTCGGAAAAAATCCTAGGATTTTGTTGTCGGAATGTCCGAACAAAGTCCGACCGTGTGTACGGGGCATTAAAGTAAAGCCAGGAAAAAAAAAGTTTTTGATCCTAAGAATAAATCATATTTAATATTATGTTCACTCATTTGATGAGACTGCCCAATAGGATCGTCAAAACCAAAATCTTGTTTTCAAATTGCAAATTACCATTGTTAAAATGTAATATTCTACTGCTTTGATAATATATTTTAACTGCATTCTTTTACATGTAAAGTGGGTTTTTAAATCAGCTTTCTTAAATAGCATAATATACTCATTGTAAACTCTGAATTATGTTTTATATTTTTAGGATACTCTAGCTATATATGTATCCATGAGAATGCGAGCAGCACAATTAACACAAAGCTTTTCTCGGTTGGCCTCGGAGAACCTTGCTTTAATTGAAAAAATAACCAGTATGCATAACAGACTTCTGATTGGCTCTTCGTAGTCGCATGCAGTTCAGTGCAATAGTTTTTTTATGGCAATACATACACAGAGAAATAAGGCAGTGGTCATCTTGGAGGTGTGTTTGGGGTCGTTATCATGTTGAAATACTCCGAAGGGAGGGGATCATGCTCTGCTTCAGTATGTCACAGTACATGTTGGCATTCATGGTTCCCTCAATGAACTGTAGCTCCCCAGTGCCGGCAGCACTCATGTAGCCCCAGACCATGACACTCCCACCACCATGTTTGTTTGTAGGCAAGACACACTTGTCTTTGTACTCCTCACCTGGTTGCTGCCACACACGCTTGACACCATCTGAACCAAATAAGTTTATCTTGGTCTCATCAGACCGCAGGACATGGTTCCAGTAATCCATGTCCTTTGTCTGCTTGTCTTAAGCCAGTGTTTCTCAACTCCAGTCCTCAAGGCGCACCAACAGGTCATGTTTTCAGGATTTCCCTCAGATGAAACAGCTGTGGTAATTACTAAGGCAGTGAAACTGATCAAATCACCTGTGCAAAATAGTGGAAATCCTGAAAACATGACCTGTTGGTGCGCCTTAAGGACTGGAGTTGAGAAACACTGGCTTAAGCAAACCGTTTGCGGGCTTTCTTGTGCGTCATCTTTAGAAGAGGCTTCCTTCTGGGATGACAGCCATGCAGACCAATTTGATGCAGTGTGCGGCGTATGGTCTGAGCACTGACAGGCTGACCCCACCCCCCACCCCTTCAACCTCTGCAGCAATGCTGGCAGCACTCATACGTCTATTTCCCAAAGACAACCTCTGGATATGACGCTGAGCACGTGCACTCAACTCCTTTGGTCGACCATGGCGAGGCCTGTTCTGAGTGGAACCTGTCCTGTTGAACCGCTGTATGGTCTTGGCCACCGTGCTGCAGCTCAGTTTCAGGGTCTTGGCAATCTTCTTATAGCCTAGGCCGTCTTTATGTAGAGCAACAATTCTTTTTTTCAGATCCTCAGAGTTCTTTGCCATGAGGTGCCATGTTGAACTTCCATACTTCCCTTATGGGAGAGTGAGAGCGATAACACCAAATTTAACACACCTGCTTCCCATTCACACCTGAGACCTTGTAACACTGACGAGTCACATGACACCGGGGAGGGAAAATGGCTAATTGGGCCCAATTTGGACATTTTCATTTAGGGGTGTCCTCCCTTTTGTTGCCAGCGGTTTAGACATTAATGGCTGTGTGTTGAGTTATTTTGAGGGGACATCAAATTTACACTGTTATACAAGCTGTACACTCACTACTTTACATTGTAGCAAAGTGTCATTTCTTCAGTGTTGTCACATCAAACGATATAATAAAATATTTACAAAAATGTGAGGGTGTACTCACTTTTGTGAGATACTGTATAACTGGATAAGTGAAGTAGAAACTTGGCCTTTTCTGAAGTTCTTGGTCTTCCTGAGGCAGTTTTTATAATAACATAATGTTACATCTACCGTATGCCAGAGATCATCTTTTTCAAGTTTAGGGTTTAGGAGGAACAATGCAAATGACATTAAAGGGTGGTCCAGGTCCAGAGATTATCGCTTCAGAAGGCAGGTGTGTTGAACTGCCTTTGTAAACCACTGGATTAACAAATCAGCTGAACATAGTACTAAATCATGGCAAAGTCAACCTTCCCTGTTTGGTAAACTGAGCATTGGATACACTGCCAACAGTAAAACAACAACCCCCTGGCCATATCAGTCTCAATTATTTAATCAGCAGCAGTAACAAGAAAACGAACACTAAAACCAAGTTCCTCTTTAAAGAGTCGCCAGGCAAATGTGGGCCCCAGAGGAGCAGAATCTAGGAAGATGCCCAGTATTTACCAGCTGACTCTGCAAGGGGTGATGAACTTAGCTACAGAACACCTCCCAGGTTGCAGATATTGGATATACCCAAACTGGTAAGAGCTGACAGCAAGTAGACAAAATACAGAATCGATAAATGAGAAAGTGGTCAGACAAGCAAGATTTTAGGGCAGGCTGCAAACAGGAATTGTACAGAGGCAGGCAGTAGTTGGGGAAGGCAGCAGACAGGACTCATGGTCAGAATTTACTTAAGTCCCATATAAGCCAAACATTTTAACCAGCTTTACAAGAGCATGATGGTCCTCTGCTGGTGTAAATATTTGGCTGATATGGGACTTCTATAGATCCTGCTTCAGAATCTACTTTGGGTGCTGGTTTTCTCTTCATTTCTGGATTGTGTACTGTAACACTGTAAAGCCATGCACTCACCCTTCACCAAGGTTACCCGTCTGTGCAGCATGGTTTGATGAAAGGTCATATTCGGTCAATGACATCACTGAGGAGACCCCACACCTTTGTTTAAACTTAGCTGTCATTCAACATATGCTCTAGGTCAGTGATGGCGAACCTTGGCACCCCAGTTGTTTTGGAACTACATTTCCCATGATGCTCATGCACTGTGCAGTGTAGATAAGCATCATGGGTAATGTAGTTCCAAAACATCTGGGATGCCAAGGTTTGCCATCACTGCTCTAGGTAGTTAGTTCCACTATTCTTCTAAATGAAACGGAGAAGTGACAGCAGAAAAAAAAAAACGAAAAAAAAACGAGTAGTCGATTGAGTCTGACCTCTTTTTTTTTAATGTAGGCTTTGTATTTTTTTTTCATCTAGGAGTATAGATCTATGTTTGTCCCAAGCATGTTTGAACCCGGTTACTGTTGACTGCCTCACTACCTCTGCTGGAAGTCTATTCCAAGTATCAACTACACCTTCAGTAAAAAAATACTTTCTAAGATTAGTTTTGAACTTTCCTCCAGTTAGTTTGAGGTCATGTTCCCATGTTCTTGATTTTGATTTTATATTAAGAAAAAAACTGCCCTCCTGAACCTTATTCACCTCTTGATGTATTTAAAGGTTTCAATCATGTCTCCCCTTTGCCTTCTTTCCTCCAGACTGTACATATTAAAGCAGAGTTCCACACAAAAATGGAACTTCCGCTTTTCGGAACCCTCCCCCCTCCGGTGTCACATTTGGCACCTTTCAGGGGGGAGGGGGATGCAGATACCTGTCTAAGACAGGTATTTGCACCCACTTCCGGCATAGACTCCCATGGGAGTCTATGCCTCTTCCTGTCCCTCCGCGCTGTCTCCTGGGAAACACACAGCTCCCAGGAGAGGGCGGGGACCAGTTACGATGCGCAGCGTGACTCGCGCATGCACAGTAGGGAACCGGGAAGTGAAGCTGCAACGCTTCACTTCCTGATTCCCTCACCTAGGATGGCGGCGGCACCTGCCGAGAACCGAGCGGGTTC
This sequence comes from Lithobates septentrionalis, assembly GCA_037952835.1. Classification (NCBI taxonomy): domain Eukaryota; kingdom Metazoa; phylum Chordata; class Amphibia; order Anura; family Ranidae; genus Lithobates; species Lithobates septentrionalis. The sequence goes on along the minus strand of JBBDGP010003437.1, from coordinate 195,674 downwards.
TCGGCGTCAGCTGCCGACATCGCTGGACCCTGGGACAGGTAGGTGGCCATTTATTAAAAGTCAGCAGCTGCAGTATTTGTAGCTGCTGGCTTTTAATATTTATTTTTTTAGGCGGTTTAGGTGGACTCCCTCTTTAAGTTCCTGAAGTTGCTTTTGATATGTTTTATCCCCCAGACCTTTCACTATTTTTGTTACCCGTCCCGGACTCCTATCTTATCAATATCTTTGTGTCGGTGAGGTCTCCAGAACTGGACACCGTATTCTAAATGAAGTCTCACTAAAGATCTGTATAGAGGATTTAGAACCTCCTTCCTCCTGCTGGTGATACCTCTAGTGAGGCATCCTAGAATTCTATTCCCTTTCCCCACTGCCTGGTCACACGGTTTGCTCATTTTGCAATAATCTGAAAAAAAGCACCCCCAAATCTTTTTCTTCTGTAGTTCTGGCAAACACTGTACCCCCAATGTTGTACTCTCTCAATTGATTCTTTTTCCCTAGGTGAATTATTTTACATTTAACTGCAGTTTCCACTGCTTTGACCAATCTTCCAGCAATGCCAAATCATGTTTCATGTTACAGACACCTCCAGGGATATCAACCCTATTACATACCTTTGTGTCTTTAGCAAAAAGACATACCTTGCCCAACAAACCTTTAGTTATATCACTTATAGAGATTAAAAAGAACAGGACCCAGTACAGAGCCTTGTGGTACCCTACTAGCGACTGTGTTCTGAGTGATCCCCATTTACAAACACACTCTGGTATCTATCTTTTAGCCAACTGCATATCCACTGAACCGCTCAAGGGTTAAAGGGGTTGTAAAGCTCCGTGTTTTTTCACCTTAATGCATCCTATGCATTAGGGTGAAAAAACATCTTGCACTCTCCGGCCCCCCCCGAGCCCCCATTTTACTTACCTGACCCCCGAATCTCCGTGGGCACAATCCCGCGTTGCTTTTCCCCAGCTCCTGTGGGCTCTTCATTAGACGATTGGCTCCCGCTGCTGTCAATCAAATCAATGACGCAGCGCGCCGGGGGGGCAGAGTGATACACTCGGCGGCTATGGATAGAGCTTCCCAGAGGGGGGTTAGCTTTTGCGGGGAGGAGCCGAGACAGCTGCCGAGGGACCCCAGAAGATGAGGATCGGGGCCACTCTGTGCAAAATGAACTGCACAGTGGAGGTAAGTATGACATGTTTGTTATTTAAAAAAAATGAACCTATACAACCCCTTTAAGTCCTAGCTTGTACAACTTTTGTATTAGATCATTATGTGGAACTGCATCAAAGGCTTTCCCGAAATCAAGCATGCTTTAGCCTCCATTAACCTGTATTCTGCTGGAGCTGGACACACGATGATTTTTGACCTATCTGATGTTCATCTGTTATAATCTGCATACGTTCTTGGATTAAAAAGCTTTCTACGATCTGCAAGATGTCATTTGAATCGAGTCACTGTCATTAATTCTACTGAGACCGCAAGTTACAGCTGCATTCCATTTTGGAGGGTGGTTTTTCTCCCCCCACACCATGGTGAAATATTTAAAAGCACCTAGCCCTGTTGGTCAGCCTCTGTTTAAGTTTGCTGTTTGCAGGCATACGATATATGCTTCATCACAATCTCCATTGTTTCTTTTCACAATAGTTTTTTTTTTTTTTCAAATCTGTACTCTAGTTTTTATAAACCCATTTTGGATGTCCTCCCTTTTTTCAAGATGTAACTCATATATTTAAAATTCTCACTATCTGGATAAAATTCTCTACGCAATCAGATTTAATGGATATTTTAAAGGGCCCCACCATTACCTCTGGGTTAAATGGGATTACTATACTCTTTCCCTCTATTATTATTTTTTTGGATTACAGATATTATGATTGTGGGTCAGCGTTATAGGGGCGCACATGCCCCATCATCGTCCTTGCGAGAGCACGTTTGCCTCCTGCTCCGCATCATCCGGTGCCCTCTGAGGGCGTCCCGCACACCCATTCTACCAAGCAGGATGTAACTTGGTTTTATCTACTTTCTGTGTCTATTTGGTTGATTAATGTAAGTATCAACAGCAGCCTGTATTATGTACTGAAGTTGTGATTATACTTAAACGATTATGTCTTTCTATGTAACTAATGATTGCTGTATATCTATGTTTTAGAAGTCTCAATACCCACTCCCACCCCTGAGGAAGGACTACAAGTCCAAAACATGTCAGGTTTCATCAAATCAATTCATAAGGGCTGACCCTGGTCTGCAGCATTGGCAGCCTTTTGGATGTATCTGATGGTTCAAAAGGGGTATTTTGAGCATTATTCCACAATGTCAACATATGTATGATTATTTGCTGTAATGTCATTTTATTGGGACTTGGTCCCATTTTATTGAATGTTTCCACGATAAAAATTAAGCATGAGCCCAATTTTTGAGTCGAATGTAAGTTCGACTCGAACATCGGGTGTTTGCCCATTCGCCAAACAGGGAACAATATGCGCCGTTCGAGGCAAATTTGAAAGCCGCGGAATGCCGTTAAAGTCTATGGGACACTAACATGAATGTGCTCAGGCTTATATACAAGTTATTGCCATAAAAAAGTGTTTGGGGACCCGGGACCTGCTCCAGGGGACATGGATCAATGCAAAAAAAAAAGTTTTAAAAACAGTCGTTTTTTTTTTGGGAGCAGTGATTTTAATAATGCTTAAAGTGAAACAATAAAAACGAAATATTCCTTTAAATATTGTGCCTGGGGGGTGTCCTTGGTATGCCTCTAAAGTAGCGAATCTTTCCCGTGTTTAGAACAGTACCACAGCAAAATGACATTTCTAAAGGAAAAAATGTAATTTAAAACTACTCGCGGCTGTAATGAATTGTTGGGTTTTGGCAATATAGATAAAAATCATTGAAAAAAACGGCATGGGTCCCCCCCAATCCATTACCAGGATCTTTGGGTCTGGTATGAATATTAAGGGGAACCCTGCACCAAAATTTTTTTAAAAAATTGCGTAGGGGTCCCCCCAAAATCCATACCAGGCCCTTCAGGTCTGGTATGGATATTAAGGGGAACTTCGAGCCAAAATTTTTCAAAAAAATGGCATAGGAGTCCCCCAAAATCCATACCAGACTTTTATCTCATCCCCACATTCTTTGCCCGGTGGTTGTGGGGGTCTGAGGAGAGGCTTATCAGAATCTGGAAGCCCCCTTTAACAAGGGGACCCCCAGATCCCAGCCCCCCCCTATGTGAATGGGTATTGGGTACATTATACCCGTACACATTCACCAAAAAAAGTGCTGAAATGGTAAAAATTACAGGAGACAATTTGGGACAAGTCCTTTATTTTAAAAAAACAAAAAACTGTCCCATGAAGTCAAAAGGGTGCAGGGTCACCCGTTTACGTCACGGGTAGCCCCGCCCTCAGCTATATAACAGCTGTCATTGCAGAAAGCCTGCAGTCTGCGGGAGCAGAGTTTTTTCCATTTTTTTTTTCTCGGTCCGTCTGCACTGTGATTGAAGATGAATGGACATTGCAGGACAGTTTTTTTTTGTTTTTTTTTTAAATAAAGGACTTGTCCCAACTTGTCTTCTGTAATTTTTACCATTTTGACACTTTTTTTGGTGAATGTGTAGGGGTACAATGTACCCGATACTCATTCACATAGGGGGGGCTGGGATCTGGGGGTATGTGGCCTGGTACGGTTTAGGAGAGGGGCACTCTCTCATCCCCCCCTATTCCTGCAGCCTGCCAGGTTGCGTGCTCAAAATGTTTTCCACAACAAAAATCTGCAAACAAGTATATTTTGAGCTCGTAGAGTTGATTTGTTGTACTTATTTTTTTTTCTATTTAGATACTCTTGATTTTATTTTCCCATTGACCAGCCTTGTTTTTGGGTCCATATTGATGCCCCCTTGGTCCAGCTAATATTTACATTTTATATATAGGTAATTATTATATGTTATTTCCATATAATTTCCTACCTCTTTTTCTTAGGTGTTAGGTGGTCTTAATGATGGTTTGACCCACAGTAATTTGGACCTCTTTTATACTGTTTGCAGATCTTTGGTGTGGAATCTATTGTTATATGTACACATTGCCCTCAGACCTGGAAGTCTTCCTGTTGTCCTGTACACGTAAGTCTATGTCTATGTCAGGTTTACAGACACTTTCTGAGTCTACAGCCATTGGAAGTGTGTCTAAAACCCTTAGCTGCCACCAATTTAGTTTCTACATCAGTGGCAGTAAAAGGGTCAAATGCTGCATGTTTTTAAAAGTAGTAAATTGCCATTAACCAAGAAGACATTGCTCAGTATATTATTTATACCACATACTGTACTTCCCCATGTAATAACGTTGTACTAAATGCTAGCTGTTTTTACCTTAATGCATTCTTGCTTTATTTTGGATAGACTATCAGAGGTTTGTAATCCCTGTTAGTTTCTTTTTTTGCCATCTGTGTCCCACTGAGAAGATTTCCTTTCACTTCCTGTTCCAAAGCTAGAATAGGAAGTGAGAGAAAATTCCTCCAAAAAGAGGGAATCCCTGGCTGTCATCAGGGTCGTCATAACTAGTGCCCCCATTGCAAGGTTTTCCCTCTATTCCTGTTCTGGCGACAACCAAGAATTGTGATTTTTTTTTTTTTCACTGTCGGTGGTAACAGTAAACATGACACATGGAGAGGTGTTCTAACCCATCTCCACTTTATCCAAAACAAAAAACAGATGCCATTAATTATACTTTAAAGCAGAACTAAAGTATGCAATACTTACCTTGGCTCCAGTGGGCTGATGGCTGAAGGTCCCGTTTTGATTGGAAAGAGCAGGATGATGTAACTCTTACATATATGGAGGAGTTCAGTCATCTCTGAACAGAGGCACTGTGTCAGAAGGTGTACATTTTAAAGAAGACCGCAAGCAAACAGGTAAATTTATTTCATTGCAAAAGAAACAATGCATTGCAAAAAAAAACCTGAAAGAAAGAGAGACATCCAGGCTGCTGAGTGGCACCCCCTTCAAGTGGCACCAGGGCATGTGCCATAACTGCCATATCCTGGATACACCCTGTATGCAGTCAGGATCTGTGTCTGGCAGAGGTGTGGTATCGGTGTCAGATGTTCTGATATGGAATCCCTTTATGTGTATGTATATATTTCTATATACTTGTATAGCCCTCTAAGAGGGGCTTGTGATTGTCTAGCTGTTGTGCCAAATCTTCCCACTTCTTCTTGGATAGGAAAGGTATCCACCTGCTTGTAGTTGTTTGCCTTCACCATATTGTGCCCAACTCCTTGCCAGAGGCCTTTTTACGACAATCCTGGACATTAGCTTTTTACATTCTGAAGAAAGGAATACGCACATAAAGATTTATTTTCTGCACTTTACTGTTAATGATCACTAGGGATGAGCCGAATACCGGTTCACACCAGAACCCCGCAAACAGACAAAAAATTTGTGCGAACATGCGAACACCGTTAAAGTCAAAGATCAAAAGTGTTAATTTTAAAGGCTTATATGCAAGTTTTTGCCATGAAAAGTGTATGGGGACCCAGGTACTGCCCCAGGGGACATGTATCAATGCAAAAAAAAAAGTTTTTAAAATGGCCATTTTTTTCAGGAGCAGTGATTTTAATAATGCTTAATGTGAAACAATAAAAATTAAATATTTCTTTAAATATTGTGCGTGGGGGGTCCCCTTAGTCTGCCTCTAAAGTGGTGCATCTGTCTCGTGTGTTTTACAGTGCCACAGCAAAATTACATTTCTAAAAGGAAAAAATGTCATTTAAAATTGCTCGCGGCTGGATCCTAGCAATATAGATAAAAATCAATTGAAAAAATTGGTTTGGGTTCCCCCCAAGTCCACACTAGGCCCTTAGGGTCTGGTATGGATTTTAAGGGGATTTCCATGCCAAAATTTAAAAAAAAAAACTGGTGTGGGGTCCCCCCAAAATCCATACCAGACCCTTATCCAAGCAAGCAGCCTGGCAGGCCAGGAAAGGTGGGGGGATGAGCGAGCGCCCCCCTCCTGAACCATACCAGGCCACATGCCCTCAACATTGGGGGGACCCCAAAGCACCTTGTCCCCATGTTGATGGGGACAAGGGCCTCGTCCCCATAACCCTGGCCATTGGTTGTGTGGGGGTCTGCGGGCGGGGGGGTTTATCGGAATCTGGAAGCCCCCTTTAACTGGGGAGCCCCAGATCCCGACCCCCCCTATGTGAATGGGTAGGGGTACATTGCACCCATTCACCAAAAAAAAGTGTCAAAAAGTACCACAATACACAGTTTTTCACAAGTCCTTTATTAAAAAGTAAAAAAACAAAAATGTCCCGCGTTTAACATCCATCTTCAATCACGAGGCCGACGGACCCAAAAAAATAGGGAAAAAAACAAAAATACTCTGCCTCTATGGGAGGTGTCCTGCCGACTGCTGTCTTTTCGCTGTGACGGCTCTTATATAGGCAAGGGTGGGGACACCCGCTGACGTAACCGGATGACCCCACCCCCCTCTGATGGCACACGATGGCAAAAGGGGCAGGGTCACTAGGTTACATCACTGGGTGGCCCCGCCCTTGCCTATATAACAGCTGTCACAGCCAAGAGACATCAGTCAGTGAGACACCTCCCATCAAGACAGAGGTTTTGTTTTTTTCTATTTTTCAGGTCTACCGGGCGGCGTGATTGAAGATGGACGGACATCACGGGAAACTTTTTTTTAATCAACATTAGGGACAAGGTGCTTTGGAGGGCCGCTCGCTCATCCCCCCACTATCCTGGTATGCCAGGCTGCTTGCTTGGATAAGGGTCTGGTATGGATTAAGGTGGGGGGACCCTACGCCAATTTTTTTTATTTTGGCATAGAGTTACCCTTAAAATCTATGCCAGACCCAAAGGGCCTGGTATGGATTTTGGGGGGGACCCCACACTGTTTTGTATTTTAATTTTCTCGTGGAGCTCCCCTTAATATCAATACCAGACCCAATAGGCCTGGTACGGACTGGGGGGGGGGGGAGGCGACCCACGCCGTTTTTTTCCTTAATTTTGTCATAGGGTTCCCCTTAACCACTTCAATACACTGTATTATATACTGTACACTGACCTCTCCCTCTCTCTCACAGACATATATATATATATATATATATATACACATACATACATACATACATACATACATACATACATACATACATATATATATATATATATACATACACACACACACACACACACACACACAGTTGTGCTCATAAGTTTACATACCCTGGCAGAATTTATGATTTCTTGGCCATTTTTCAGAAAATATGAATAACACAGAAACTTTTCTTTCACTCATGGGTAGTATTGGGCTGAAGACATTATCAATCAACTGTGTTTACTCTTTTTAGATCATAATAACAAACTACCCAAATGACCCTGATCAAAAGTTTACATACCCTGGTGACTTTGGCCTGATAACATGCACATGTGGTTGAACTATATAAAACAGGAAAGGGATATAAAAAGATATACAAGGAATTGAGAATGTCAATCAGCAGTGTTCAAACTCTAATCAAGAAGTGGAAATGAGGGGTTATGTTGAAACCAAACCACGGTCAGGTAGACCAACTAGAATTTCAGCCACAACTGCCAGGAAAATTGTTTGGGATGCAAAGAAAAACCCACAAAAAACTTTAGGGGAAATACAGGACTCTGAAAACATGTGGTGTGGCTGTTTCAAGATGCACAATAAGGAGGCACTTGAAGAAAGTTGGGCTGCATGGTCAAGTCGCCAGAAGAAAGCCATTACTACGCAAATGCCACAAAGTATCCCGCTTACAATACGCCAAACAGCACAGAGACAAGCCTCAAACCTTCTGACACAAAGTCATTTGGAGTGATGATACGAAAATTGAGCTTTTTGGCCACAACTATAAAACCTCTGCCGGGTTAGCCCCCCCATATCAAAAATTTTAGAAAAAATCTTATGCAGTTTGTTAGATCAGGTTAAATCAACCGTCGTTTGCGTTAGATCTCACACATAAGAAGCAATATTAACAGTTATTTGCTGGGGGGGGGGGGGCTAACCGTCATCAGCCCCCCCCCCCCTTATCAAAAAATTGACCAAACAGTTGTTAGAGATATTAGGTGGTATAATATATATATATATATATATAGATATAGATATAGATATAGATATAGATATAGAGAGAGAGAGAGAGAGATATATTAGGTGGTATACAAGGATGGGTTAGCCCCCCATATGCAATTTTCTGGCCAAAAATCATCTAGACTAATATATATTCGTTAGATCCGGTAAGATCAAGTGGTTTTAACGTTAGATCTCACATAATTTCAGAGATATACCACATAAAAATAGAGATATTAGGTGGTATAAAAAGGACGGGTTAGCCCCCATATGCAATTTTCTGGCCAAAAATCATTCAGGATAATTTATATTCGTTAGATCCAGTAAGATCAAGTGATTTTAATGTTAGATCTCACATAATTTCAGAGATATTCCACGTGAAAATAGAGATGTAGGTGGTACAGAAGGTACATTCCTCTTCAACTGACTCCGGATGGTCTCTGGAACTGTCTTTGGATGGTTCTTCAGCGGGTGCCTGTAGTCTCTCCTCACACCTCCCTGCCTCATGGTGATCTCTCCTCAGACCAACAAGCTTAAGTCTTTAGCAAGCCCCCCCTTCTTGCAAAGCAGGCTGGGCTTGGTAGTTCCGCCCCCTGTAGAAATCAATGGGGCCGTTTTGTGATGAGACTTCAAGTCCCGTGGTCCTGTGGAAGAGAGCAGAGCGGGCGGATGCCTGTGAGTGAGCGCCGCTCGTCACTCAAGGAAGAGAGGGAGGGGGAGAAATCCCCCACAGGGACTGACAGGTGTGCTCTCCCTCAGTGAGTGTCTGTGTCAGTGTCTATTCAGTCCAGCGGCCGCTGGCGGGAGGTGCGGGACCACGGGTGACAGCAGCCCCCGCTACATGCTCCCCCCACCAAAGAACCTTTGATCCGCCAAAGGAGGTAAAGAATCTGTGACCTGTTACGTTTTTGATATACACACGGGAAAATACATATGGGGACTAACTTGCCATACGGGAGGGTGCAAGAAAAAAATGTGTAATCATCAGTAGCGCAAGAATGCACCATGAATTTTCCAAATCTTACTGTCGCGAGCCGGGTTCACCTATTAAAGTGTAATGAAGGTGTCCTGGGAGGACCATATTGCTGACTTGCAAATAACCTCAGGAGACACTCAGCGCTGAGCTATCCACAGAGCTGGCACTGCTCTAGTGCTCTTAAGACCTCCAAAACAGGAAGACCTTGAAGAGTAGGCTCTTTTAATTGTCTTAATCTAGGAGGTGACTGAACATGTTAATGCTAACTGACCCTGCCTTAAGCCACGCTGGAACCAAGAACATTTCAGCTTTCCTGAATGAAAAGTTAGCTGCCAAGCAGGTCACCAGCGTTAGCTCAATATCCAGATGTGGTTCTCTTGACCAAGAAAGACGGAAAATTGACTTCCTGGTTAAATTGGAAGGAGAAAGACACCCCATGGATAAAAGCAGTCTTGAGTTTTAGGACTATTCTGTCTGGGTAGAACGTTAAGTGAGACTCCTTGAGTACAAAGCCTGCAGTTCTGACATCCTTTTTCACAGAGGTTGTAGCAACCAGAAATACGGTCTTTAGGGTTTGCAGAGTGTAGTCAATTCTGTAGGATAGAAATGAGGCCTTGATAGAAGTGAGAACCATAAGCAAGTTCCATATAGGAAACAATGGTTTCCTGGGAGGTCTATAACTTCATGCAAGCCTTATAAGAATTGCATCACTAAAGGGTTAAGGACTCCTTAAACCCTTGCAAGTGCAGACAAGGCTGAACTTTGAGCTTTAAACGTATTTGAACCTAGGCCCCTGTTCAGCCCCAGTTGTAAGAACTGTAGAACCCTGGCTGGTTTAGGTGATAAAGGACTCCAGGCTTTTGCTGTGCGAGATCTGCATCATTTTCCCATATTCTTTGGTAAATCTTATTCATGAAAACCTCTCTGGTTTGACACAAGGTAGGCACTACCTGCACTCAGCATGCTTGACTTGGTAGCCACTGCCTCTCAACTTCCATGCCATCAAAAGTAGTCTCTTGGAGCTGGATGGCAAAACTTTCCATAAGAGAGCAAATCCATCATCACTGGAAGCGGCAGTGGTGATTCAATGCTTAACCTCCCTGGCGGTATGATTCTTTCTGATTTTAGGTGCTGAAAGCGGTACAATTATTTTGCATGGAAATTTGGCGTTTTATATTGTAGGTCTGTAATTATTAACAATAACACACTTAAATCTGTCCAAACAAGAGTCTAGTAGATATCCCGGGTATGATAAAGTTTGAAACACAAAAACATAAATTATAATATAATAAAAAAAAATAAAAATAAATAGTAATAAAATTAATTTCCACACGATTCACTATCGCTCAATTCTGCAAGTGTTCTAATTTACTATCGCTGTTTTCTAGCTGGTCTAAAGCCATTTTTGACGTAAAGGGACACTTTTTGGTTGCTATGGACAATCTCCAGTTTCCAGGCAGAAAGAACAGTATATGCAATATAAAACTGCATGCAGGGCATGGGCCAGAGCACTGGGGACAAATGGGATGTGAAATGATTTCATACAGTACTGTAATCTGTAAGATTACAGTACTGTATGTGTTATGCTTTTTACATTTTTTGAATTTGCCGCCAGGCTCCGCCCCCGTGCGTCGCGACGCTCGCAGGGAACGGAGCCTGGCACAGAGAGGCTTCAGAACAGGACACAGCCCGCGGACACTGCGGGGGACATCGCAGGATCCCGGGGACAAGGTAAGTAAGGAGGCACCAGGATCCTGCGATGCAATCCCGAGTGTGGCTCGGGGTTACCGCTAATGATGCTGAATTTTAACCCCGAGCCACACTCGGGAAAACCGCCAGAGAGGCTACGAGTAGGAGAGACACTAGAACCTCCAAAGCCAAAATGGTATATTTGCAATTATTGATACAGGAAGCTCCACTAACAGCCTAAGAATTCTACCCTTCCACTGCTGTCTAGGCACAGTACAAATCTTGCTCCTTTTGCTAAAAGGAGTGAATGACAGAAGTGCTTTGAACACTACTCGGTTCAATAAAATTCAATACTATTCCTCATAAGCTTAACATCCCATGACCTTAAGCAGCCTGCTCTTTGAAATGCGTCCCCCAACCTTTCTAGCTGGGGTCTGATGTGATAATGTTCCATCTGAAAACAACTGGTCAGTTACGAAGAACCAAGGATACTCCGGCACTGTTCTGCTGGAAGAGACTTTACTCCCAAAGCACCTTTGGCTTTATCAGAGGACGGAAATTCCCTTGTGGAAGTTCTACTGAATTTTTCTCGTCGCTACTGCAGAAAGTAAGACCTTTGTGAATGCCCTGGAGGAGATGTACAGACCGAAGGGGAGGGACTCAAACTGGTAGAGGAATTGAGGATGAATTGGGATAAGTAGGTGTCTGATAAACCTACAGGAGAATCCAGTCTTCCAGATTTATGAATAATATAATTGAGTGGAGGTTTTCCATCTTGCACGACTCTAACTTCCTGTGCTGCTTGTCAAATTTTTATTTTTAGCACTGGGCACAGATTACCTGCTTGTATGACTGGTTCACTGATTTTCCCAGAGTCTGCACCAGGATAAAAGTCAGATTTTTTGGCATCCACTGCAATAAACATTTCTTTGAGATACTCCCAATAGGGAATCACGTCTAAAGGGATGCAGACCCTGCCACTTTCCTCAGAGTCCTGCAGGTGCAGCAGCTGGTTGATAATTATGAAACCACTCCCATTAGGCTCACTCAGCACATGGGCTGGTTATTGCTGGTGTGCCAGCACCTGCAGATGCTATGTAGGAGCACTTCAGATCTAGATCTAATTTTCGGACTAGAGCCTCCTTGAATGTGACATGTCTTGCCAGCTACATTCATGATGCATCCACCATCAGAGGAGACTGCAGCAGGTTGACCTTTAGTTTTTTCAGGGTATACAGTTTTGACAGCCTGTTTATAAGTGCATTTTTCTCTGACCCTTTCAATTCTTCCTGGATTAACTCTTCCAGTTGTTCAGTGAAGGAAATTAGTACTTTCTAACCTTGTGGAGAGTTTCCTCCATTGCAACCCAGGCAATTGCCCTTGCAAAAAAGTCTCTATTGGGCAATCTTCAAAGCTTGTGGCCCCTTTAACGTTTTATTCTCATGGCAAGCTTTCCTATTTGGACACCACCTACTGGTTCTGTTTGGAAGTGCTGGGCAATTCATGCACTGTAGCTTGTCAAGCAATGACTTTCCACCAAGAATTCAGCAACCATTAGGGCTGGTAAACAAAATGAGAGGTGAGATGATGACATTGATCAATGTTGCCTGTATGTCTGCGCTTGAACCATGACTGTTTTGGCTTTTAGCAGGCTCTTTTCACCTTGAGGTCCTTGCAGGGCTGTATAGTGCTTGTTCCAGGCAGATTTGACATACTAGCTTGGTAAGTAATGACTTTCCACAACAAATGCAGTGAATCAACATTGCCTGGATGTCTGTTCTTAGATGGTGACTTTGTCTTGACCATCAGAAGGCTCCCTCCATCTTGTAGTCCTTACAGCACTATAGATATTGGCTCTCTTTTTCTCAGTCTTCACTACTTACCTAATCCCTATACCTTAAAGGCAACGGGTGGTCTGACTGGACAGGATTTCCGATAGAAACAGAGCAAAGCAGCAGACTGAAATGAAAAACAGCATAATGCTAAGTCTTCGCTATTGCGACCTGAAAGTCGCATGATTTTGCCGCAAATTTGATCAGACTTGAAACAATGCCTGTGTATTCTCAAGGTCTATGAACACGGATATGAGTGGTACTCATTGGAAATCATGGGGTACGGCTTGTCATGTGACTTTGCAGTGACAAGTCGCACTAGTGGAAACTGAGCCTAACACAGTGATCCCAGAGCAAGCATTGAAAAGGGGATAGGAAGAGCCCAGGTGAAGGCCATAAAGCACAATGATCCTAGAGCAACACTGAAAAGGAGATAGGAAAAACATAGGTAAATGCCATAAAAAGGGAAAACATACCTGCAAACAATGACCACATAAGCATCCAGCATGCATGAGTAGAGAACTCCACCATTTGTTTCCTAAAAATGCCATAAAACAATTTAGAACTCACATTTGCCATTAGTGATGATATCAGTGCCTGAGCATGTTCAGATCACCATCCTGGAAAAGCTCTAGCCAGGAAACACAGAGGCTGCATCACTTCCTGCCTCTCATGCTGAGAGTGTACTTGCACTGCTGCAGCCATCTTGGGAATGGCAAATGCCCATAACACAGAGAAAAGAAGTAAAAAAGCATATGGAAAGCAAAAGGAAACGCTGTCACTTACGTCAAAGCTTGTTTAAAGCTTTCTTTGAGAAGCCTGCACCACCAGAATGGGGCTTCAACCATATAGCTCATTTAGAGACTGTAGAGGAAGGACTTCCACCCAGGAGAGGCTGAAATTTGCCCCCCAGACCACCAGAATGGGGCTCCAACCATATAGGCTCATTTAGAGACTACAGGAAGGACTTCCACCCAGGGGAGGCTGAACCTGGCTGGGGCGACAAACGGTAAGGGATACCTCACGATTTCAGTCCTGGTCAGGTGAGGAAAAAAAGGAGAATGTTGTGAGCCGGGTCTGTCTTTGATTTATAGTTAACCAGTCCTATCAGGTTGTGGGGGCGGAGTCACAACCCCATATGTATGCTGCCATGATGCACCAGGAAAAACGTATTTGGTTCAGATGGTGACAAGCGTGTGTGGCGGCAACCAGGTGAGGAGGAGTACAAAGACAAGTGTGTCTTGCCTACAGTCAAGCATGGTGGTAGAAGTGTCATGGTCTGGGGCTGCATGAGTGCTGCCGGTGTCTTGCCGAGAAAGTTCCCCCCGGCGGATAAGGACCCCCCTGTACTTGCGCAGTACGAACCACTAGGAGCCGCCAAAAATAGCCGAAGCTGAAAAACTTCAATAAGCTGTACACAGCGCCTGCGCCCTGGGTCCAGGTTCAAGCCCCACCATCCAAGTGGACCTAGAGGGAGAATATAAAAGTGCCGAGCGAAGCAAGGCCGTGCCCGAAGTGTGGCAAGCGAAGCGAGCCCGCGAGGGGCCCTCTTACCGGCGCCATGTACAGCTGATTTCTATTCTATTCGGCTATTTCCGCCGGCTCCTACTGAGCAAGCGCTGCGCCTGCGCAGTAGAGGGGGGTCCTTATCTGCCGAGGGGAACTTTCTCGGCAGAACACCGGCACTGGGGAGCTACAGTTCATTGAGGGAACCATGAATGGCAACATGTACTGTGACATACTGAAGCAGAGCATGATCCCCTCCCTTAGAATACTGCCCTGCGGCCCAGTCTCCGATCACATGATAACGACCCCAAACACACCTCCAAGACGACCACTGCCTTGCTAAAGATGCTGCATCCACCTAGGTGAGTATTTTTTTTTTTTAGAAACCCATACTTCTCTTTTAATATGGAGGTGCAGAAGGAAAAAACTGGCCTTTGACTTTGATATTGTTGTGGTAACAAGTGGTAAAACAAACCTTACCACAGTGCATGGTAACGCACAAAAGTGTGGTGTGTTAAAGTGCCAGTAATTCTGAATGCCATCTCAAGGCGTCTAGCCAGCACACAACAATGTACATATGTTTTAGGGCATATCAGTGCTTTGTGATGCACTATGATGACATAAATGCTGCAGACCTCTCAAATGCATTTTCCCAGGTGGCTACATTTATTCTCCATGCTCCCCCTGTGTATGTGAACGTAGCCTGCTTGCCTCCGAATTGATCTACACATCTACTTGACACATTCAGAGCTATGAGAATTATAGTATATATAGAGTGGAGCATGATCACCATCTACTGTCCAGTTTTTGTATTTCAACACTAAGTGCAGCTTTAGCGCTATATGATGTCCCTTATAGTAGAACATCACAAAACCTTTTATTTTTTCATTTTGGATAGAGTAAACGAGGGTATAATCCCTGTCTCTTTTTCGTCCCTTTGGGGAAATTTCTCTTTGCTTCCTGTCCCATAGCCAAAACAGAAATTGAAACAAAATTCCACCAAAGTAGATTTTCTTTTAATTATACTCTTGGTGATAACGGTAAAGGTTAATCTCCTAGGGGGCAGCAATACAAACCTGGCAGGGGTTCCAATCCCTCTCCACTCCAAAACTAAAAATAGGTTTTGCCTTTAGTTATACTTTAACTCATGGTGGCCCTTTAAATGGGCTTTAAGGGAGAAGTTCAGCTATATAAAAAAACAAACATACATACTCACCTCCATGCTATAGTATCAGTATAATCCTGCAGCTGTACCCCACTGTCTCTAAGCCTGAGAACTCAGTGATCACAGGACCGCTGATTGCTATGCTTTTAGAATGGAGAGCTGTGACTGTCAGTCACCACTCACTGCACTGCCCCTCCAGCGCTCACTGGAGCTCCAGTAGGGTTGCCACCTGTGCGGTTTTCTCCCTGACAGTCCACTTTTTGAATGATGTGTTGATGGGTTTACTTCTGCCCCAGACCCAGACACATCATTCACATGAACTGCATGGAGAGTTACATGTCTTCCCTCTACCTGACAGCAGCTTGGTTCAGCAGAGCAGAGCAGAGCAGAGTGTCAGTGTATCAAAGCTCCTCTGCTCCTTCTCCGTTCTGTACACAAACGAGGAGGAGGGGGGAGCAGGGACGCGCTGATCTCAGGTCTGTAGAAAGTTTTTATTATGCTCTCTAGATGGAAGAGGGAGGGGGAGAGAGCGGCTGGAAAGGAGGACAAGCAGTGGTGGAACTACCGCTATGGGGCCCGCAGCTGAGTGGGGCCCGCTGCCGAGTGGCGCCCGCACAGGGCCGATCCCAGGCGGGTGCGCGAGGTGCAGTGCACCTGGGCGCCAGAGAGGTGGGGGCGCTGAAGCGCCAGAATGCTCCCCTCCCTCCTCCTCCTCTCCTTGTCCAGAGGAGGCTCTCTCCACCCGTCACCGTGTGTTTCCTGCTGAAGCCCATCCCCCCTCCCTCCTCCTGTCAGAGAAGGGGAGCAGCCGGAGATCAGAGCGGCTGTTTCTGTGTGGACAGAGACCAGCCGCACAGTGACGTCGCTGGGGGGGCGTTCCGTGCCTGACACATATTCTCCTCCTCCTCCTCTCTGTGTCTAACTCCTACCTGCTGTGATCTGTTCTCCACCCAGGTGACGCGGCTGCACATTGTCCTCTCCTCTCCAGCTGCCGCCGGGTGTTTTTATGTACCCTAATGGAGGGGGGGGGGTTGTCCAGGTAGGGGGGGGGTCTGTAATAATGGAGGGGGGTTTGTCCTGGGGGGGTCTGTAATAATGGAGGGGGGGTTGTCCTGGGGGGACTGTAATAATGGAGGGGGGCTTGTCCTGGGGGGTCTGTTATAATGGAGGGGGTTTGTCCTGGGGGGTCTGTAATAATGGAGGGGGGTTTGTCCTGGTGGGGGGTCTGTAATAATGGAGGGAGGTTTGTCCTGGTGGGGGTCTGTAATAATGGAGGAGGGGTTTGTCCCGGTGGGGGGGTCTGTAATAATAGAGGGGGGTTTGACCTGGTGGGGGGGTCTGTAATAATGGAGGGGGGTTTGTCCTGGTGGGGGGTCTGTAATAATGGTGGGGGTTTGTCCTGGTGGGGGGGTCTGTAATAATGGAGGGGGGTTTGTCATGGGGGGGTCTGTACTAATGGAGGGGGTGGTTTGTCCTGGGGGGGTCTATACTAATGGAGGGGGTGGTTTGTCCTGGGGGGGTCTATACGGATTGAGGGGGGTCTGTACTGAGGGAGGGGTTTATACTTAGTGAGGGGTCTGCACTGACTGAGGGGGGTCTATACTTTGTAAAGGGGAGGGGTTGGTAAGATGATCACGCCCATGTGGGGGTGCCAGAAATATTTCTGCACCCAGGCGTCTGTGACCCTAGGATCGGCCCTGGGCCTGAAGTAGGGTGCCCACGTCTCCCGGATTTCCCGGGATTGTCCCTAAATTCAGATTTGTGTCCCGGGCACCTTCATTCCGGGACAATACAGTGTCACGGAATGAAATAAGGACACATAGCCACCCTGATAAACACTGCCAAACTGGTTGCTAGGGCCGCCCTGCTTTGCATCTAGCAACCAGTGACATCATTGGCAGAGTCAGTCAGAGGCTGAGTGTCGCGAAGGCCGCCTTACCCAGAGCTGCCCTGCGCAGCGCTCCGAGTCCACCCACCTCCTCTCCTTCTCTGCCTCCGGCCGCAGCAGTGGTAGCAGAGAGAGGGGCAACCGGAGTCTAGTCCAGAGTGAGCGTCTGTATCTCCTCCTCCAGCGGCATTCTGCGGTGCAGATCCGCGTCAGCCTGTGTCCAGTGCCAGCCAGTCCTGGGGCCGACTCCTGCTGCCTGCAGTACATTGCCAGCAGCCAGACTTCTCTCCTCCTCCCGCCCGCGAGGGCCGCGACCCGAGCCGCCCGACTGAGTGCCCCCAGCCAACTTCCAGGTTTGTAATGTATTAGTAGGTGTGTGCTCACTATTCTATGAGAAGAACATGCATGCTGAGCTCAGTGGAGTCCCTGCTGCTAGCCTATTTGTGCACTATATTTACAATTATTCCACTAGGTGTATGTTACATGTAACACTGTATAACAGTTAATATAATAATATCATATGTAAAGTTAATTTTTTTGTGGGGGGGGGGGGCTGTTTGCAGGGGGGGGGGGGGGGGGCATACAACATTTTGCTATGGGGCCCTGTGATTTCTAGTTACGCCCCTGAGGACAAGGTAGAAAATATGTGGAGTGATCGAGGAGTTAGGAGGATATGTGCTGGGGGGGCTTTGGTAGGAGGAAGATATGCTAGAAGTGTGGATTGGATTTGAAGTCTGACAACCCCTCCTAGCAGTATCTCTCTTCCTTCCCAAAGGTCCCCTCCAGCACATATCCTACTCCCCTACCCCTCCCCCTTGCACTGGCCCTCTTCTCTCACAAAGCGCCGCCCCAGCACATATCTGACCCCCCCAAGCGCCCCAGCACATATGGACACAGGCTGCATATGATGGGCACAGAGGCTGTATGATTAGCACAGAGGCTGCATATCATGGGCACAGTGGCTGTATAATAGGCACAGAGGCTGCATATGATGGACACAGTGGTTGTATGATAGGTACAGAGGCTGCATATGGCTGCATATGATGGGCACAGTGGCTGTATGATTGGCACAGAGGCTGCATATGATGGGCACAGAGGCTGCATATGATGGGCACAGAGGCTGCATATGATGGGCAGAGAGGCTGCATTATATCGGCACAGTGGCTGCATATGATGGGCACAATGGCTGCATTTTATGGGGCACAGTGAGGCTGCAATTGATTTTTTTTTCAGAATTTTTCAGTTTGTTTGCGCCTCCCCAAATTTTGAGCGCCAGCCGCCACTGCCCCCCAATAAATATCTATCTCTCCCCACCCCCCTGCTACCACTAGCCCTCTCCCCAGGACATATCTGACCCCTGCATTCCATACAGAACACTCACAATTCAGCCACGCGCACTGTTTGATGCGGCGAGATATGCGCCATATTACTACTCTCTTTCAGGCCACCAAAAGTGTCCCAGGTCTTTTACAATCCCCCCCCCCCCCCCCCAAAAAAAAATGCCGCCGCTAAAGTGTTCGGGTTTGGCTTTAGGAAAAGGTGGCAACCCTAAGCTCCAGGCTGGTGAGGGGGCGGGCACAGCTGGCTCCAACTCTCAGCCGCATGTTATTCCCAGTGCACAGGAGCGTTGTGAGTATATTTCTTTTGATTTTTATTGGCTTCTGTTAAATAAAGGGTACAGTGTTGAAATATACTGAACAATGAAGGCTTTTTGTTTTTTTCTGATTAATATTAACCACTTGAGCACTGAAAGGCTTTACCCCCTTTATGACCAGGGTGTTTTTTTTTTTTTTTTTTGCTATATAAATAAAAAATACTGAAAATACTGAACATTTTGAAAAAAGAAAACACGTTTTTTTTTAGTTTCTGTTATAAAATTATGCAAACAAATAATCTTTTTTTTATAAATTTAAGCCAACATGTATTCTGCACATTTCTTTGGTAAAAAATACCCAAATCAGACCCCATTCACACAGGGGCAACACGACTTGCAGGACGCCTCACCGAGGCGACCTGCAAACGACTGCCCGGGCGACTTGCAAAACGACTTCTGTATAGAAGTCTATGCAAGTCGCCCCAAGTCGCCCCCAAAGTCGGAGCGACTTGCGTCGCTCCCCTCCATAGCACAGAACGGGAGGCGACTTGTCAGGCGACTAGGTCGCCTGACAAGTCGTCCCTGTGTGAATGGGGTCTCAGTGTATATTATTTTGTCTGTAGGAAAGTTTTATATATATTTATTTTTTTGTTTTTACATCCTGTCATCAGAGTAGTTCAGTGTCACCAAAGTATGATTACTATTGTGATCTGTGATTGGCTACAACTAGCTTGATGGTACAGGGTGCTGTGATTGGCCCACGTACCATGTGATAGTTGTGGGCCAATCACAGCATCACAATAGTAACCAAAACAGTCATGTAATCGCTATGACCAATCATGACACCCCGGCCATTTAGAGAGGGCCCGGGTACCGATCACAGTGATCTGCTGTGTTTGCATGTACTTCAGTACCTTGCTGATCCTGCAGCTGCCATCCACCTGCTAGTGTACTTACTGTGAGTGGGTCGGCAAGTGGTTTTTCCAAGGTGCGTGGCTGGTGTCCCTGGAAGCCAAGCAAGTCTGATGAGTCTGGCTTGATACATCTAGAGAATTCTGAGGAGTTTTCAGCCCTAATTAAAGGGCCATGTGCAGTTTGACCTATTTATCACTATAGGTCAAAATTGAAAGATGAGCAGGTGGTGCAGCTGGTGACAGAACACAAGGTACTAAAAAGTAACAACTGACACAGTGCACATTTTTTTCAGTGGAAGCATTTTATTGGAATACAGTATTTTAAACACCTTGGATATACACACATCATTAGCAAGTCATGAACTTTCAGGCACTTTAAGCAGTACTGTATATTTAGGCACATTACCAGTGCACGCATGTCATTAGGAATGCTATCAACCATTATACATATTTCATGTTAAGTACGGTATTTTATATGAAGTGAGCAATATATATCACATGAAATTGTTGGTTTTAATTTTTTTAAATACAGTACATATTTTCATTGTACAGGGTGGTTATTTTAGATTGCGCAGCACTTTGTTACGTTTGCTGTTAATGTGGGAACTCATGTCATTTCGGTCAGCAGAACCAATATAATTTTTGAGTTTATTTTGATTAATATTGCGGTACAGAAGGGTTTTTTTCTTTTTTGAAATATAAAATATTGCATATTAATATCATCTTCCAGCCAGCAGATGGAGCTCTAGTCTCCTTTTTAGTAGTTCAATTTTTTCAGCTTTCAGCTGTGCTGAAAGTAGCCCCTCCTTCTTTTTTCTTTTTTTTTTTTATACAAGAATTCGATTGGCAATAAGAAGAGCCACAATATATGGCCAATAAAACAAGTGAATAACCATGTACAGTTTGTTAGTACAGCTTGGTGACAAACTAGGAGCACTGGGTCCAGGGGTGAATAGTACAAAGCACTTGGATGGATGGAGGTCGGCCTAGTAGTTAAAAGATAGAGGAAAAGGGGGGAAGTTTCAGTCAATAGATTATAAAACATCGTACAGGTTTGGTGGGTGGTAAGACATCAATTGGATGATAAATGGTTAATATTCTAGTTTGGTACCACTGGGTGTTTTGGAAACAATGTACTAAAACGGGCAAGGTTTGAATAAAAGATTCCCAAACCTCTATGAAATTTTGAACCAGTGAGTTCTTATATAAGGTGGCCTCTGCCCATTCCATCCCCACCCAAATCACCACTCCTAGCTCACCTCCCCAAATTTCTCCTCCTAGAACAATTCCTGCCACCCCCCCAATTCTCCCTCCCAACACAAATCCCCTCCCCTGAAATCTTTTTGTGGCGCCCCACACCTCAAATGATACCACAGTGCCCAGGGCAGCAGCTCCTTCTCCCCACCCCTGTCCCAGCCCTCTTCAACTATATATACATTTCCAGCAATTTCTACAATCTGATCCTGATTTCTGTCAGGGATGTGAAGTCAGGAGAGGCAGGTGAGGCACAGCCTCACCTGCCATGAACATAAAAAAAAAAGATAAACTTTGAGGGTCGTAGCTTGGAAACCGGGGGGCACAGAGACATTTAGGGAGGGTGGGTAGGTAGCTGAAGTGCTACCCCACCACTGGTCAATTTGGGGCTCCTACGACTTATGGTTCTGGAGATACGGGGCTCCTTGTGCAGCCTGTCAGAAGCTACATGCAGAGCGGCCAGTTTAAATATAAGCTAGCACACTCTGTTTGCAGCAGACTGAGAGGATAAGCTCATGATCGTTGCCGATTGTCACTTGCTGTGTCACTTTCCTGCTAAGGTGGGGATTGTCTCTTGCTGTGTCCCAGAGCCAGGCAGCAGAGAGATTATGTAATCTCTCTGCTGCCCGTGGCTGCCTGCACAGTGAGGGCGGAATTGCAGGGATGCAGGGCGGGCGGTGAGAGATGAAGTCATCTCTCTGCTCCCCCACCTGCCGGCTCGCTGATTGGCCAGCCGCCCTCTCACCCACCGAGCCACCCAGCTGCCCGGCCTGCCTGCTCTCATCTGCCCAGCCGCCCGCCCACAGAGCCACTCGCTCTCTCACCCGCCTGCCGAGCCGCACAGCTGCCCGGCCCGCCCGTTCTCTCACCCGCCTGCTCTCTGTCGCCCGCCCGCGGAGCCGCTCAGCTGCCCGGCCTGCCCGCTCTGAGCCGCCCGCTCTCTCAGCCGCCCACTAACTTACCCACTTCTAATTTCTCGGGGGAGGGCAATTGCCCCGTTGCCCCCCCTTGGACCCGCCCCTGCAGCCAGCCCTTCTGGCTATTTAACCACCTCAATACAGGGCACTTACACCCCCTTCCTGCCCAGGCCATTTTTCAGCTTTCAGTGCTGCCACACTTTTTTTTTTAATCAGAAATGTTTTTATTGTGTCACAAAATCAGAGGTACAATAAGAACATACATAGGAACATCTCTTTAGGGTGTACAACAATAACAGTATAGCAAACAGATATAAGGCACGTAAACCCAGGATATGGCGTTTCTGGTAAAATATCTATGACCAATGAACCCATTCTTTATTTTTAGCACCGTACGTTCCATTGATAAGCGGATAACAGATTAAGTGACACGCTGGTAGTCATATACACTAGTGTACTGAGATTGAACTAACTACCTTCCAACGGGAAGGCAAACCAACTGAAGCCTCTTAGCACAACCAAAACCATATTAGGTTGCAGCGGTGGATACCGCTGGTTGATTAGTAATAGAGAGGATACTTAGAATGATCAGTTGTCCCATGATCAGACTCAAACCTTGAACTGATCGCGATATGGTGAAAGTGATGAGCAATTGTTTTAGGGATCTAGGGAGTTACATTTGAAGGACTCGAGAACTAACTGGGGTGGTGCCAGGCTCGGGGTGTCCAGCCAAGGCTGCCATATTTTATAGAATTTGTTAACTGCGTTTCTGTGTTGATACATCAACTTTTCTTTAATTAGAGTGTTGTTTACCTGCTCAATTCACTGTTTCATTGTTGGGCTGTGCGGTGATAGCCATAAACGAGCTATCTGCTTGCGGGCAATATACAATAATCTTAAAACAGCCACATTTGTTGGAGGGGTAAAAAATTCCTCATCAACCGCACCTAACAAGCAGGTGACCGGGTGTAGCGATACACTGGCTTGATAGACAGATGATATGGTATTAGTTACAGACCTCCAATATCTGAAGAGTTTGGGGCAACGCCAAAGCAAGTGTATGAGGTCTCCATCACCCCCCCCCCCCCCACATCTGGGACACAGAGGGGACTCCCTCCTGCCCCATCTGTGAAGCAACAGCGAGGTGCGGTAAGTTCGTGCTGCGACACTTTGAATGACAATTGCGCTGTCATGCTACACTGTAACCATGTGAAATTGTTATCATTTTCTTCACACAAATAGAGCTTTGTTTTTGTGGTATTTAATCACTCCTGGGTTTTTTTTTTTCTAAAAAAAAAAAAGACCAAAAATTGAGAAAATTTTTTTTTTCTTAGTTTCTGTCAGTACATTTTTTAAATAAGTAATTTTTCTCCTTCACTGAGGGGCGCTGATGAGGCGGCACTGTTGGGTTGCACTGATTAGGTGGCACTGATGAGGAGGCACGAATATGCCACCACACTTATGGGCACTGATAGGTGGCACTGATATGTGGCACTGATAGGCAGCACTGATGGGTGGCACTGGTGGGCACTGGACACAGATAGGCGGAACTGGTGGGCACAGATAGGCAGCACTGATGGGCATTGATGAGTGACATCGATGGGCAGCAGTGATGAGCATTGATGGGCAGCAGTGATGGTCATCGATGGTCAGCACTTATAGCCAGCACTGACTGGCATCACTAATGGCCACTGATTGCTGGCACTTGTGGGCACAGATTGGTGGCAATTGTGGGCACTGGTTGGCACTGATTGCTGGCAGTGGTGAGTAATCATTGCTGGCACTGGTGGACACTAATTGTAATCAGGGCACTGACAATCAGTGCCCTAATTACATACCTAGCTGTCCCCTGTGAGGAGATGCTGCTGATCGGCTCTCCGCTCCTCACACTCTGTCAGTGTGAGGCGAGGACCGCCGATTACCAGCATCTCCATGTTTACATGTGACCGGCTGTGATTGCACACAGTCAATCACATGGTTAAAGAGCCGCAGCCATGGCTCTTTACACAGATCGGGGTCACGCTGTGTCCTAGCAACATGGCGCGGCCGCGATCGGCACGTGAGAGAGTTCGTTCTGGGAGGCCGTCATATGATGGCCACCCAGAACGAGACCCGCACTGCCCAGCTGTCATTTGACGGTGGGCGGGCGGCAAGTGGTTAAACTGCCTGGTTTATTCCTTTTGTGCCTTCCCCTTGGTCAAACAGACATTCTCTGCTGTGTTCCTGTTGAAGATCTGCCTGGCTGACGTCCCTTCTGGTTCCTGATCCTGTCTGCTGCCTCAGACTATGCTGATCTCTGGCTTCCTGATTTACTGGCTTGTTCTGACTACCCGCTTTGGCTACCGAACCCCGGCTATATTTTGACTACGTTTACTATTAGTACCATTTTTACCATTTTATTAAAAGGTGTGATTTTTACAGCATTTTGTGTCTCCATCTGATTTATGGTTCCTGACAAAGCGTCCATTGTGATCAGGGAAAAATGGAAGAAAAACTCTCATGGTGTAGTATTCAATCAAATCAATTTCAATCCTGCTGATGACGTCCTCTGCGATGAAACACGTTGGGCGGGGCCAGAGAGGGTGGGGCGATCACAACAGCTGGGAAGTGAACGTGCAGCACGAGGAGAGAACTTGGATGCCTGGATATTGCTTTTTAACATGCCACTTTACATGTTGGCTTTGTGAGTACTTTTAACATTAAATCGTCTTTTTTTTTTTTTTTTTTCCCTGATCACAATGGAAGCTTGGAAGTTTTCCCTGGTGGTCTGAAGATTCCTGTGTTATATGGATTATACACAAAGTCATAGTGTAAGTGGTCAAGCTTTCTGGTAAGGTGCACTTGTTTATCAGAGCACGTTTTGTGGTGGAGGTTTTTTTACACTTCGTTTGTCGGAAAAGAATGTGTCCTTGAACATTCATTGCTCATCTATTTGGAGTTTTCTATTATGATTGCATCTGTATGGATTCAACGCACATATGAACTCAGATTCTTTATATTTTTCACGTTCCTGTGGTTTTTTCCTGGATGGTCAGTCTTTTATGTGATGTTTATGTATTCTCCCCTCTCTGTAGGCTCATGTTCCTACCTTTGTCAACATCAGAACCAAGATCAGAATCAAATAATTGCTGTGCATTGCCAAGGAGCAAGTGGCTGACACTGTGTTCAAATAACTCAGCTGACTCCTCCATGCCTGTTGCTGAGGCTATAACAGGAGTAGCTGTGGACAAGGGGGCAGAATAAGCCACTCTGGTAGCTGCAGTGGACTGCGCACTGCTTGGGTGAGGAGAATGATGATGGTTTAGTAAGCCAGTCCACCACCTCCTCTGCATGCTGTGGCTGGATGGCACGGGCGACATCACTAAACAGAGGAAATGATGCCCTGCCTGAGGATGGTCCATGTCCACCTTTGCCTGTGGACACATACGCTGCTGGCCCCCTCACAGTGCCGAGGGAACGTCTGCTTCTCCTTGTTGGCCTCCCAGACATGATGGGGGGGGGGGGGGGGGGCACTTATTAACAAAATGTAATAAAGATGTGGAAATGTGTATGTGGATGCACTTTAATCAGTGGAAAGTGGTGTTTGGTGCACTTTACCTTGAGTACTCACTACACAGACACACTACAATATACTGCAGTAAATCTGACACTGATGTAAAAATGAATGGTCACACTACGTTCACACTAAACTATCACTAGATTCACACTAAACTGATATTCTACGCTGACAATAGAATCACAATAGTGCTGCACTTTTTTACAAATAGCAGTAAAAACCTAAAAGGGGTTTTAACTCTTCCCCACTCACAAAGTCAAGAGGACAGGTGCGTTTCTTCATTGAGAGAATACAGAAGAAATACATTTCAGTTCAGCATTTGTTTTTATTTCATTTAAACTACATACAGCTGTAAAAAAAAAAAAAAGTAACAAAGAAAAGAAAATCAACATGCAACACATACAGGTAGCAATAATACGCTCAAAATATACAGTAACACCTGAATGAAAATTCCTCTGGCCTGCCAGATACATTACACAAATGAAGAGACGTTCTTTCGCGTAGACATACCTTTTGACAAATGTGGTTTCCTAACACTAAAATCTGTGAAGGGTTATCAGTGAACACCAAATGTGGCAAACCCACCATTTTGAATCTAATGGCTAATCTTTTACCTAAAAAATCAGTGAGAGGTGTTCCTATCTACTGTCCAAGTGAACAACACTATTAGGTGAAATATACTAATCAGCATAATAACAGTCGGACACGATTGTGCAGTTTTAAACTATACAGCAAATAGAGTTTTCAGCTGCTTTTTTTTTTTTTTTTTTTTTTTTTACAGCTGTTCAAGTGTTTCAGTAGGCAATGAAGTTATACTTAAGCATTGTTACATCTACTCCATGTAGAAACAGGCACTATTATAAAAGGGCAACTCTGGTCTATTTAAATACAAGACATTCTAAAATTAGCTGTTCAGAATGTAAATCAATATTATAATTTACATGTTTATGTAAATTGACTAATATGTTTCACTTTAAAGGCCCATTCACAGCAGCAGGCATGCTTTAGGTTCCATATAACGAGCGATTATGGGTGAGTGTTGTGTAGGGGTGGTGCGATGCGTTGTTATAATGCCCTGCACTGTTTTTACTTTATTGAAATTTCATAAAATGACTTTTATTTAACTTCGCATGTTATGATGAGTTTTAGCTCATTGCAATGTTTTGCACAAACATGCTACAGTACCTAATTATTTTCAGTGCTATGCTGGCATGAACTGAAACAATAGGACAACGGGCAAATTGCCAAGTCTATGTGTTGGGCAATGCTGTCCATCATAGCCCAATGGGGCTGGTGTGAATGAGCCTCTAAGACATATGAATATTTGCAGATATACATACATATCTGGTTGGGAATTATATATTTTATTTCCTTTGATAGCAGCTGGTCCTAGAACTTCACCAAGCACAGTTTTGTTATAGTTTTTAAGATACCTAAGGCTCCATTCACACTTGTGTGACTTTTCATGCAACTTTGGACATCAAAGTTGCATGACAAGTCGTTTTCTAATGATAACCATAACATATATGCGAGACTTAAAGTTGCAGCAACTTCAGAGTGGTTCATGCACTACTTTGGTCTGACTTTCATGCAACTTGAGGGCCATAGACTTCAATGTTAACCCTCAAAAGTTGCATCAAAGTCGTAGTTGCCACAGCTGTCCATTATCATTGGTCAAGGCCAAGGCCAAAGTCGTTTCCAAGTTTCACCGATCCAAAGTTGCGTCAAAGCTGCACCAACATTGCACTCTAAAGTTGGCGCATCTTTGGAGCTGTACAAGTGTGAATGGAGCCTGAATATGACAGAGCAGATAATTTAGAATCACCCATGAATTTGGTATTTCTGTTCCCTCCCCTCCCATGTAGCATTCATAAACCTAGCAAAGCATTGAAATTTTGTATTACATTATGAAAGCGGCGCCTTTTCCCTGAATCAGACCCCCTCTGCTGTGGCATGCGGTTGCCACACACAGAAGACACCATCAATATTATGATATTACACAAAGATTTGCAGTTTTTCAAAAAGAATGATGAGGTTATATTTTGTTGTAAATTTAAATACAACAGAGTTTTACCTTAGTACCTACTATAAACCTGTGCCCCTAGGCAATTTAGCAGTCTAAAATAACACCATACGCCATGACACCCCAAAACCTGAGACAAATGGGCCTACGTAAGCAATAAAACTTCTAATTACCCCTATCGACCTGAAAGCAGCATCTTAGTTGCCCAACTGTCACCTGAAGTCCCTCTTGCTTATTGACGATTAATGCTGGCCAGCATGGAAAATTGAGCCTGGAGATACCAGCAAGACATAGTCTTAACCTCGCACACACTACTCGTTTTTTTGGGGTTTTTTTTTCGTTTAACCTAGCGGGTTGAACGAGAAAAAAAAATTACAGCTGAGGTCAGAACCACTGTATTAACAATCTAATGTTAGTACAGCAATCTCCCCCACTGAGCTGTTTTTTTCTGACAGGGGGACTGCCCCCACCAGAACACCAGAGAGCCGGTCGGCATACTTTTTTTGGTCACGAGCCTTCAATAGAAGCCGGCCGATTGGCTACCATACACATGGGCCAAATGTTGGCCGGATTCTATTGAATTCAGTCAGTGTGTACTAAACTTAAGTCAGCAATTCTCAACTTGGCTTCCATGGAACCATTGGGTGTCTCCAGAGGTTGCTACAGGTTCCTTGATCTGTGGCTGATTGACCTCACATTTAATGGTGTCTGCAAAGTTCTGGGGCCAACACTACTTGGCAGAGCCAGCAGCATGACCCTAATTATTTTATTAGCTGTCTGTAAATAAAGCATTCTTCCCACCGACCACCACTAAGATCATTTTTCCCTATGATCCTCAAAAAATACGTTTTAGCAGGGGTTCCCTGAGACTTGAAAAAGATTTCAAAGTTTCCTCTGGTCTAAGTAATGTCACGGTTCAAGAGATATTGAGCTAAAGATTGCTTTTATCAACTGGTGGTGACAAGGACACTGAAATCGATGCAAAGTTGAAGGATATTAATTGACAAGGCAGCCTTAAAGTGTTACTAAACCCAGTAATATGAAAATAGTAATCCCATTATGCTCAACATTGTGTATATCGATCATTAGTGCCTGTTTTACCATTGCTTATACAACTCTCCACCGTGTAATCACAGTGCTTACTCCTTGCTAGTGTACATTAAACAGCATAACACAACTAGAAGGTGCCATTGTAGTGTATGGAGGAAACTAAGACACAATGGGGTTGATTTACTAAAGGCAAAATGACTGTGCACTTTGCAAAGTGCAGTTGCTCCAGAGCTTAGTAAATGAGGTAAGGCTTCACTTTGCAAAGAATACCCAATTACGTGCAAGGGAAATTAAAAAAAACAGCATTTTTGCTTGCATATGATTGGATCATGGAAGTCAGCAGAGCTTCTGCTCATTTACTAAGCTCTGGAGCAAAGTGCACAGTCATTTGGCCTTTAGTAAATCAACCCCAATGAAAGCAGGAGTGAGCTTCTTTAGGACCAGATTGCATGCAACATGTTCATTCTTGTTTTTTCTCCCCTTAGCTCATTTCAATACATAATATGTGAGGACTACTTGGAAAATTAGCCAGTTTGTCTGAGATAGCTATTGTCATAGTTGCTTGTAAAGGCAATAATATAAGTAAGCGATATAAGGCAATTCTTTAAGGTCCACCAATAATGTAAGGCCTTTCTGATTCCAATCTAAATCTAAATTGCCTTTCCACGTTATAGGTGATCTTCCTTTGGGGCATGTGTGCAAACGGCATGAATAATACTTAATAACAGATGCCACAAGGACTCTTTAAAATAATGGAAGAGACATTGCGTAATATGGATGTGACTTAAGTTATGCCTATTCATTCTGTAATGCAGTTAGACTGTGCAATTTATTAGGCCATATACAGTATAAATGGCTTTAAAAGGAACCAGTCAACCAACAAAGAAATATGGAAGCTACCATTGCTGACTAGTTTTGTAAGGGCTATCATAGTGACCCTTTCCTCTCTGCATGGTTAGTCGGTGACCTGGAACAAGCGTGTAATATTAGGTCAAACGTTTGTTTGAGGTCAATGAGTGACTGAACTTAGGAAATAATGTCCTCAAGGGCAGCTAGCATTTTTCTTGGCATATTCCTTTAAAGCCCAACTCTGGGCTAGTTTATGTCCCTCTGGAGGTACATATAGAAAAAAAAACCCTGAAATACTCACTTTTCAACCCAGAATTACCCCCGTAGTATTTCTAAGTCACCACAAGATGTTCTCAGTCTTCCAGGTTAAATGATGCCCAGTGTCACTCAACCCCAAAGACTGCAGAAAGACTGAATGAAGGGCTTTATGGGCCCACCATAGAACCCTGTCCTCATAGAGTATTGATGAAGACAGCAAAGCTGATACCATCATGTCCAGTGCTGCTCTTTGCATTATCCAGGACTATCTACTGCTGGCAGAAGTCCAAAGACCTGTGCATCACATGACCAACCAGAACATACTGCTGACGCAGACTCAAAAGGCAGAGGGGGGTCAGCTAAGCAGTTTTGTTTAGCTTATATAGATGAGTACATGGACACTGGTCATTGCCAGCTTATCAGAGGAAATGATAGTAATTGGGCAAAGCTTTTTTTTTATTTTTTATTTAATTTTTTTTTTCACCTGCCTGATTGGTATTTCCACCAACAGCTCAAGAAAATAAAAGAAAGCATATATAAATTTTTAGTTTGTGCCTTTCTATTTTTGACATGGTTCTCACAGTATTTACATTTTATAGGGGCAATTAATACCTACTATGCATCTCTAATAGAAGCTGTATGATCTAAAACCTACCATGATGTTTCTCTTTTGTAACTGTCTGGCCCTCTCTGGTGTTGGTCCATCTAAAGAATTTATAACAAAAAAAGGAAAAGAAAGCAAGTATCCCGTAAACCACTTTGCTCTTAGTACCACAATATTAATTTTCCCCTTACTAGGTTGTCATTTTGTAGTATACCCTCTGGAAGCTGCTTTTTAGTCTATAAAAATTAAACTGCAATATTATGTTTTAGCAATGGTACTTCAACCTGTAGGGAAAACTAGACAGAAAAAAACCCATATCCTGAAGACTTTGAGTTCTGGATCTTACTGCAGATACACAATTTAATGAGATGTCTACACATCTGGAATTACCCTTGAGACACATTGCTTACCACCTTTCATATAGTCGTGGACTCTGCTTAGAAGTACAGAAGCCGCTTCTTTTTCTTAACTGTGATCATAAATAACAATAAAATATAAACAATATATACAAAATATATGTACACATAGAATTATCAGGTCATCAGCTGTCACTAACAAAATTTTCAGCAGCTTTGCATAACTCAAGTGTGGAGACAAGATAATAATGAAGGAACCTAAATCCTGTGAGCTAGGTGCTTATAGAACCTTTGGTGATAATTACTGTACTACAATTTTATGAGGCATTTTAGTGAAAGCACATTCATATGTTGCTTGGTGCTTATTGTGTTACACAATTGCTCCCTAACTGGACAATTCAAATTTTCAGTTCTTTGATAGATACCGACATAGAAATCGGTGTGCTTGGCACAATTGTAGACTTTTTTGGACTTTAGGGGAGGCTAAGTGTCTTTTTTACTTTTCATTAAAGATTTATCAGTTATGCACAGTGCTTCACTTTAGCTCTTTTTTACTTACTGTGGCAGGTTTACCTTAATATATATATGAATAACCCAAGGACCTCACATTTAGATAACCATACATTGATAACAAACAAGTAACAAGGCTACTTTTAGAAGCAAGATGAGATTCCATGTTATCTCTTCCCAGTGTATGTGAGACAGAAGGTACTTATTCAACAAGATGACATTTCACTCTTCTGGATCTCAAACAACCAGTTTAATGAGCAAAGCCCTCAGTGCAAAATACACTGAACTGTAGCAACCATTCAAATGTCCCAGTGCACTAATTTACTTATTAAGCCCACAAATGTCAGTTTTGACATTGTTCAGTGACATGCAGAGATGTGGTAATATACTAGAAATATAGTAACCTCCAAAGTAGTTTCTGGGTTTGGACATTAAACTGCACACCTCCAAGTTAGAGAATAAACAGCTTGCCTACTGTAGGAATTAGTCATTATTTCTGTGCCACAGTTTTCATAAAGTAGCATTTAACAGACTTAATGTATAAGACATTATGGAAAATGCAGAAATCCATCCATAGCAAACAGCTTAGCAATCAACTTCACTGATTCCATAATAGTAGTTATATTATTATTAAAAGAAACACTATCAAGGTATGGTAGTAAAATATGAACAACGCCATACCAGCCACTTCCCCCATTCTAGGAACTACCTAACTGAACATGTCTAATATGCAAGTGGGTTTGCGATGAGGGCAGTAAGCTGTAGGCCTGGAGCTGAACATGTGGTAATATGTATTGCTCTTCTATTGCCCTCCTTCCATTTATTTTTGTGTATGTACAAGTGTGAGTGAACTTTAAAGCTCAATGGTTGCTGTGGATTGTTGCAAATTGCATACTGTTGCCCTATGAAAACAACCATTTGTACTTCAGGTCTTACATTTTTTTAGTGCAATCTGGCTCGGGGCTTGGATACATGCACATTTTGTTCATGCCATGACTCCTTTTCTCCATATACCAGTCAATAAGAATGCAAAA
Source organism: Lithobates septentrionalis (assembly GCA_037952835.1). NCBI lineage: Eukaryota > Metazoa > Chordata > Amphibia > Anura > Ranidae > Lithobates > Lithobates septentrionalis. The sequence goes on along the minus strand of JBBDGP010003437.1, from coordinate 163,597 downwards.
ACAGTCTCAATGTCACTTAGAATGAGGTCAGGAGCAGGTCAGAAGGAAGTCAAATGGATCTCAAATGTGAGCCGAACTGTACCTGAAAGCACTTTTAAAATGTGTAATTATATAAGACCTTTCAAAAGCTTCATATGATTAGTCCGATAAATTAAACAAATAAAAAGTCTTTCATGTTGATTAAATATATTTGTTAATTTCACACAGGGTGGATATAAATCAATGATTTTTTTTAAAATATTTGATTGTTTTGATTTAGATCAACTTTTTTTAAAAAAATGTTCTCAAATTTATTTTAATAAAATGCTTTTGGAGTAAAAATCGTATTGCAAATAGTAAACCTTAATTTTGTTTGCAATTAATAAAGATAATAACTACCAGCAAGAATGAGTCCTTACATTTACAGAGCACCTGTCATTTCAGGTTCATCATGGCAGCGCCTGTTAGCGGGCATCCACTCACCTGCTGCCGCCACGTCTCTCACCTTGTTGTGTCACTGTCACATCACCAGCCGTCTCATTAAAGTGAATGGGACTGTCGGTGAGTCAACAGCGGGTCAGAGGAGGAGCCGCTGTGGGACAGAGATGACAGTTGCTCTTTAAAAATGTTGATTTAAATCAAGCCTTTTTTCTAGTAATTTAAGTCGTTATTTAAATTGCGATTTAAATCAAATCCACCCTGATTTCACACTTTGCTTTTTCTACTAAATTTGTATGTCATTAAAACCTTCAGGTGGCACAGTTAAGGTTATCATACAGGCCTGGCGATTATAAATGTCCAATTCCTGGGTAGACATGTCACTGTAGAAGATCTGCCCCAAAACAACTTCCAACAGTCACACAATGTCAGCCTTCAGCAGTGGTTGGGAGACTATTGTGTGACAGATAATTTGTCTCCTTTAACATTTCAGGTTTCATGCTGAACTCTGATCCACCACTTTTAGTCAACCTGGTGTCTTAAAGTCAATAGGAGTTAGTCACATTGAACTGGGCTTGTTTTGTAATGTGAAGTTCTTTCACTGGTCAGCCAACTGTGGTTGATTCAAATGAGTGTTGGAAATATCCTCTGAAACATTTATATTCACATTCTCATTCAGTTTTTTTCTCATTGACAAAAAACACCCATCCCAGACTTCACAGCACCATGGTGATTTGATAATGTTAATTAGACGGGAGTGTTTTCACAAGGTGAGTACCTAACACAGGATCTAGTGCCGGTGTTCCGTCAAAATAGCCAATTCTTCAAGATCTCCATCATTTCCGGTTACTGTAAACTGTCAGCAATTGGAGATTTCGGTGACTTGCTGTTTTGACACAACACCGGCAACCGTATACACTCCGGTACACGATATTATGAGCGGATATTGTTAGTCCACTCCGCTACTAACCAACTTTGTCCTCGTTAACTGTTGTTCTGTCAAAACAGCAAAGTATTCGTGTACACGCTTGCCGGTGTTGTGTCAAAATGGCAAGTCATCTGAATCTGCAATTACTGATGATTTACATTAACCAGAAGTGACGTCGTTGGAGATCTTGATGAATTGGCTATTTTTACAGAACATCGGAAGCAAACAATACAGGTGGGACTCATGGATACTGTTAGATAGCCCAGGGCAATAAGCATTCAGATCTTGATAGAAGCATCAGAAGAAAAAGGGAATGGTTAAAAAGAAAGAGAAGAGGTCTATCACCTCAGTACACTAGCAAAAAAATAGAGTCTCGTGGAGTGATTTACTAAAACTGGAGAGTGCAAAATCTGGCGCAGCTCTGCATAGAAACCAATCAGCTTCCAGTTTTTTTTTTTTTGTCAAAGCTTAACTGAACAAGCTGATGTTAGAAGCTGATTGAATACCATGCACAGCTCACCATGTACATGTACTCTCACCATTTGCATTGATACACTACATGACACCATGAATTCTGGGTACTTGGGGAGGCTAGTTGGATGAGTGGAACGTTGATGTGTCAACAATATTTCTTTAACATTTCTAAACAAGTCCAGTGTAGTGTGACTAACTACTACTATCAATACTATTACCTGAATCAATAAAAAAAAACTTTAGCAGACGGTTACCCTAAAGACATTTTAAAGCCACAGTAAGCTGTATACTCTTCTGGGACTAACAGTGTACTTGCTATAATCCTAGGGTAACTATTCTCAACTAGGGTACCTCCAGAGGTTGCTAGGGGTTCCTAGAGCTGTGGCTGATTGACCTGTAATCTGATGCTGCTTGCCTAGTTCTGAGGCCTACACTACTAGCTATCTGAAGGGGTGGCTTACCACCAATGTAAGGAGGAATCCCCCCAAACGACCACCAATAAGGGACATTTTTCTCACTGATGTCCAATTAATTGGTTTTCGAAGGGATTCCTAAAGACGGGAAAATTATTTTAAGGGTTATTCTGAGATAAAAAGGTTGATAAAATATGATCTTGAGTTTCAAATTGGGTCTACATTGAGTAATACTGGTGTAGAAGAACATCTGCCCTTGAAAATCACATTTCAAACAGACACATATGGAGACATAATTTATACACATTCAGACAACAAAAAGAAGTATGTAAATATATAGCAGGTACAGAGAAAAAAAATCACTTTTCAACACATGGCTATTTCACTTCATAGAACATCCATACCAAACATGGCCACAGTTCCATAATAATTTAATAGTCAGCCTGTCTGTTCAGAGCATTGGCAACCTCCATTTTGATTCAGTCAGCACATAGGAGGTGGGGGAGAACATTTTTACATTGTTCCAAGCGGGCCCAAAACCAATATTAAGGTAACTGGCATTGAATTTCTTTGTAGCGATTTGATCAGCAGCTACAAACAGAAAGCTGAACACAGTTTAACTGATATGGTGCGGGGAGAGCAAGGGTTTCTGTGAAAAGTCACGCCTGCTGTCTGAACTCTGGCGCCACCTGTGTCATGTGGTATGATTTGCTCTTTTAAGGCAGTGAAGAGACATTCTGTGGTGCTCGATGTTGGCTGCACTCACGCAGATTCCGTATTAGAGGCAGAGGTACTTTTCTTCCTTAATCGAGGCTTATGGACTCTGGGAGGAGGCTGAAAAGAAGATAGATATGTGAATGTATTAGTAAGAATCCTGAGTTGCAAAAAAAGTAGACAGATACAAAAACACTTCCTTAACTTAAAGGGGTAGTCCTCTTTCACTCAGGAAACTTCTACATACCCAGAGTCAGGCAGAGCAATAAAACTAGAAGCAGGCTTAGAAAACATCACCAAATCCCTTCTACCAACTCAATGCTGCTTCCTCTTTCCACTTTCCTGCTCCATTCCACAAATGTAGATGCTCAGCCAGGTGTATATGCTTATTTCATACCCAGCTAGATTTATCTCCATGTGGTCTCATCATGCCTGCACACCAAACTATAAGCCTATGGCTAGCTTAAAGCCTTGAATACAAAGGACAATTTTTTGTTCTATAGTTCAGGAGCCATACCAATTGTGTGATGGCCAAAGTGGTCACCACTCACCCAACTTCTTCAAGTAAGGAGAAAGCCTATATAGCTGCTGATGTGCAGTCAATGAAAATGACTTTCAACCACAAAATGAGGTCTCACCAGGTTACTATGTTTCCAGTGAAAGTGTAAATCCACTTTAACAGTCGTTATAATCATGCAATGGCTGCCCAGCAGTAGAAGCATTTTCTGCTGTACTCTGCACAAAGCAACCACTCTGGTCCAGTACTCAACTGATCACTTATAAATAAATAACATCAAAAAGCGAACCTTTCTTCACACAAAATCACATAAGCAAATGACTACCATATGGGACCACATGCTGTATACCAACACTAATGCCCACAAGCATTCCTCCACCATCCCATATGTTATAATGTCACGTGGGCACCCTAATGACCTATGCAGAGGTAAATAAAAAAAAATAAAAAAAAGGTACAAAAAATCACCCTATGATTCCTGCTACATTATTACCTGTTAATGAGGGTGTTTATTTTGGAAGACAGATAATGTAATGTGGCATATATAGATCTGGGTTTGTATACACCTCTATCTTCCATTCCTGGTGTGCAGAGCTGTATATTTGACTAAAGCACACAGTCCTTATAGCCATGAAGAACACCGATTCTCTACAATACAGTGGACTTCTTAAAATTCACAGGTTACATAAATCAATTGGCTATACGCAACCATGTTGCTCTTATCCCATGCTGCTGCATACTCCTCTGATTTAAAATTTTTATGTTTAAAATCAGAAGAGCAGAATGTAACCAGTAAGAGAGAAACTTCTTTCTTGGTCTCCTAAGGCCTGTTTCACAGGAGCTTCAGCTTGTATAAGAGCAGTGTGAACAGCAAGCTTTTACAAAGCATTTGGAGAACTTTCGGTAATATTTGTTGAAGCTTTAAGAGTACCATTCAGCTCCAATTTGTAAATGTTGAACACAGATCTTAATGGGAGTACTGATTGCCACTTTAAACAAGCTGCTAGCAGACTTCAGCACTACTGAAGCTAGTTGAAAGATTGCCTCTTTAAACAAGCTGCTAGCAGGTTTTAGCAATCTTTCAACTAGCTTCAGTAGTGCTGAAGTCTGCTAGCAACTTGTTTAAAGTGGCAATCAGCACTCCTATTAAGACCTGTGTTATAACATTTCCAAAAGGAGCTGAAAGGCACTTTAAAAGCTTGGAGAAAGCTGATCGAAGCTTGCTGAAAGTTTCATAAAAACGTGCTGTTTACACAGCTCATATACAAGCTGAAGCCCATGTAAAACAAGCCTTACAGCTGATGCAATTTCCTCCAAGGTGGGTGAAGGCTCATGTGATGTGCAGTCTAACCACAAATTTATCTGCTAACCAAGAGAATTGAAGGGGTTTCAATAGAGATTGCAGAAAGCATTTTGCTTTTAGTTAGCTGGGCACACTTGGAGAGAGAGAGAACTTGCAAGGCACAACCACTGTGCAGGCCAGTGAGGAAATATATGTGAGACAGCCATGCAGCTAGCATTTTTAGAAGGTCATAAATGGTAGCTTCTATTATTTTCTCAGTACAGATGTCCATTAATGCACAACTCCAGGCTCCCCCTTAAAGGACAATTGGGGTTATTTACGAAAAGGCAAATCCACGTTGCACTACAAGTGCAAAGTGCACTTGAAATTGCACTGAAAGTGCACTTGGAAGTGCAGTCGCTGTAAATCTGAGGGGCAGATCTGAAATGAGGGGAAGCTCTGCTGATTTTATTATCCAATCATGTGCAAGGTAAAATGCTGTTTTTTTATTTCCCTTGCATGTCCCCCTCGGATCTACAGCGACTGCACTTCCAAGTGCACTTTCAGTGCAATTTCAAATGCACTTGTAGTTTGCACTTGTAGTGCAAAGTGGAGTTGCCTTTTAGGAAATAACCCCCATTATCCCCTGTTTTTTATACTTACCTATGCCTGATGTCTTCTGGCTGGCCACGTGTCTTCTTCTCCCAGCAGTGGATATCATCAGCTCTGCTCTCTGCATGAATACATTGTGAGTGCAGGGCACCAAGCTCATGAGGCAGCCCCCTATTACTGAGGGGTTTCCTCAATCTTCCAGGTTGAGTGACGCTGGGTGTCATTCAACCCAAAAGACTGAGGACATCTTGTACCAAGACTTGGCCTTTAAAAAACGCAGTCATAAAATTAATGCAAAACTTAAATAATTGTTCTACTTTCTTCACCTTGGTTTCCATGCTTTGTATGCTAATGAAGCTTTGGGCAGGTGCCGATAACTTTGCTTAGGAATAAACCTTTACCTTCAATTTGAAAAACTTATTAAAATGGAACAACCAATATGGAATCATTTGTAATTACTGTGTGTAACAATTTATTCTTGTAAATCTCCCATCTGTCACCTCCAACACATAGAATAGGTTCAATACTCACATTAACCAGCAGTCTCATGGTTAATGGAGTCTTATTGTGGCTTTTTTAAGCTTGTTCTGCTCCTTGATTCTTCAGTTCGTTTCACCGCAGCAGCTTTTGGTGGGGACTGAGCGACCTTCTGCTCGGCCTCTCCTGTGTCTGAAGACATCAATCAGGGGAAGGAGAGGGAGAGAGAGAGGTGGAAATGGAGCAGAATTTCATCTTGATCTCATCCCTTAGTCTTCACAATAAAGACATACACATGGAAATGGATGAACTGTATGGGCCTGGACAAGTATGTGGTTTACAGCTTATGACCATCTCAAGCAATTCAAACATCTCATCCACGCAGGTGTGTTTCTTAAAACACATAATGCAGAATGTTTAAATGACCACCGATAAAAATAAACAGCGTGGATAATGTATCAACTTTATTGTTTATCAGACCATTCCTTCAAAAATGCATATGTATTTGTTTCAAGCGTCGTTCTCCACCGTCATAGGTTTAAATAGAAGTTGGTGGATTCTTGAAGACAGCTAGAGGTCTACTCAACGTAGCAATCCAAGAAAACAAAATCCAGGGCAAGTCACACTTCTTTATTTTAATTATAAATTACAAAGGCTAAAAACGAATAAAGCACCTCCAGCTGATGAAGTTGGTGGATCCTTGAAGACAGCTAGAGGTCTACTCAAAGTAGCAATCCAAAAAAAACTAAATCCAGGCCATGTCACACTTCTTTATTTTAATTATAAATTACAAAGGCTAAAAACGAATAAAGCACCTCCAGCTGATGAATGTTTCTCGTTCAAAGCCTGGGCTTTTTCAAGGCAGTTGGGACCAAGCCTAAGCTTTGCATGAGAAGCATTTGTCGGCTGGATGTTTTAATTGTTTTTACCTTTTTGATATACCATTAAAAAAAAGAGTGACACACTGTGAGTGCCCCAGATTTCGTTTTCTTGGAGAGAAGTATTGAACAATTTTTCGTAGCTGCAGAAGTCAGAAGTGTGGGATCTCTAAGGGCAATCTCTTCAATATGCACTAGCCTGAGCTCTCTCCAAAAGGTACTTTCTGTGAGTCCCATACATTTACTTTACTTGGGTTGTTAGGTCTATTCGAAGCCAGGAGATGACTAGTCTGACCACTGATAAAGCAACTATGTTTACCGTCCATTAGGGGCACCTGGGTGCACTGCGAACCAAGCCCACCCAGTTGTGTGACAATAGCGAATGAATATTCACTATTTTCACAGTGATTCACCTCTTAGCCAATCAGGAAGCGGGTCAGAGACTCGTTTCCTGATTGGCTGAAAGGAGAAGCATTCCGATTGGCCGCTGAGGAGGGAGAAGATGGAAGCCGCCGGATGCCCGTGGAGGAGAGCAGGGGAAGCCGAAGCCGCCAGTGATGCCCGCGTGAAGCGCTGCCAGCCATAGATGGGGTAAGTGCTCCAGACCCGACGGCAGACCGACCGGACCGGGAGGGGGCTGGCTGTAGGTGCCCTGTTTGCCACCCCTGAAAATAATTACCACCAGCTGTCACTGATGTATATGACTTTCATATTTACCGTCTCGTGTCAATAATTCTTGAGCTCAGACTGTCCACTTACCAATTATTCTTTAGGCCCCTTTCACACTGGGGCGGTAGGGGGCGTCGGCGGTAAAACAGCGCTATTTTTAGCGCTGTTTTACCGCGGTATTCGGCCGCTAGCGGTGCGGTTTTAACCCCCCGCTGGTGGCCGAAAAAGGGTTGAAACCCCTCGTACAGCGCGGCTATAGCCGCGGTATAGCCGCGATGTCCTATTGATTTCAATGGGCAGGAGCGGTGAATACACTGCTCCTTCACCGCTCCAAAGATGCGGCTTGCAGGACTTTTTTTACCGTCCTGCCAGCGCACCGCTTCAGTGTGAAAGCCCTCGGGAACAAACAGCGGAGGCTGTTTAGGGGCGGTTTGCAGGCGCTATTTTTAGCGCAATAACGCCTGCAAACCGCCCCAGTGTGAAAGGGGTCTTATAAGTACTTTCTGTACTCATTTATATCAATTGTGTACGCTCTGTACTACTGAAACTGACAATAAACCTTTTGTAAACGAAAATCTTGAGCTCACAAAGTCTGCAAAGTTCAATAAAGATAAAAAAATGGCATATTTTGACAGTTTGTTAACAAGTAAAAAAATCTGTATTTTTTGCTAGAAAATTACTTAGAGCCCCCAAACATTATATATGTGGTGGTTGTTGCAATTATTCATGTCACACTTTAACAATACTTAAAAAAAACACAATATATAAGCTAATTTTTTTGTAAAATATAAAAGATGATTTTATGCCAAGTAAGTAGATACTTAACATGTCACGCTTTAAAATTGCGCACGATCGTGAAATGGTGACAAACTACTATACTTAAAAATCTCCATAGGCAACATCCTAAAAATGTTTACAGGTTATCAGTTTGGAGTTACAGAGGAGGTCTAGTGCTAGAATTATTCCTCTCGCTCTAACGTTCGTGGCGATATCTCACATGTGTGGTGTGAATACCGTTTACATATGTGGGCGAGGCCTACATATGCATTCACTACTGCAAGCGAGCATGGGGGAGGCGGTGTCGCGTTTATTTATTTTCTTAATTATTTAATTCAATTTTTATTTTTACACTGTACCTTTAAAAAAAAATTGTTCACTTTTGTTGCTGTCACAAGAAATGCAAACATCTCTTGTGAGAAGAATAAAGCATGACAGGTCCTCTTTATGGAGAGATCTGGGGTTAATAATACCCCTCATCTCTCCTCTACAATGAAAAGCATTAGATCAAAAAAAATCTAGATCCAGTGTTTTAAAAAAGAAAATGGCATTGTTTACATCGGAGCTGAACTGGAAGTGACGTCATTACGTCCTCCTAGGCCAAAAAGATCTCTGTGGCCAGCTGCTGCCAGCGCCAAATTGGTTCTTGGGCTTCCCGATCCGCTAGATAAGCCCGAGAGCAACCGGAAAGTGACGGGAGGGGTGACCCTTCATCTCTTCTCTACAATCGAAAGCATTAGATCAAAAAAAAAAATCTAGATAGATAGAATACATTAAGGTAAAAAAAAAAAAAAAAACTTTTACCACTTTAAGTAGGCCTACACAAATACAGAATCGTAGGTAAATCTTAAGGCAATTGTAGAAAGTTTGTATGGCCAATTAAACATGAACTGCTGAGATCTGAATTTGACAGAATACAGGTAAAGCTGGCTACACATAATACAATTTTCTTCTACAATTTTCCTTTAGATTTACCAAAACTACCGGTATATAATATGAGGTCAAACCTAAAAACTTTCAAATTGTATGCAATCAGGCAGGTGCTTGTGCTACATAGTTGAAGGTAAATCTAAAGGAAATTGAACAAGCAAAAAAGGTATAATGTGTAGCCAGCTGGCAGTACCCTATATTTTCTATATGCATATCCTTTATTCTCTCTCCATCTCATAATACCCTTTAAGCTGGCCATATACTATATATACTGATTGTACAATCTCCATCAACTATGTAGTATAAAGGCCTGCCTGACTGTATACAAAGAAAAAAAAGAAGATCTTTAGGTTTGTCCTTATACTATATATTTTGATAAATCTAAAAGAGACTGTTCAGATATTGTACAATCTGATAATATAGAGTATGGCCATCTTTATACCACAAATCCCCTAATTGGCTGTGCATTTTTCATTTCTTGTCTTACAGTTAATTACCTGTCTTCTCTTTGCTGACTTCTTCTGACCCCTCCCACTTTTCAGTTTCTGCTGGTTGGCATTGGTAATCTGTACACATTGGATTACTCTATACAGGGTAAAGAGATGCCTGCGGTAGAGCACACAAACCTGCTTGTCACTGCAAATCAAGCATAGTGCAGCTGACAACAGCCTTCGGAGAGAAGCATCACATGCAGGGAACAAGGAAGACCAGCTTTGTTTTCTTTTTATTGGCGGTTCAACTTATGTAGCAAGAAGAACTTTTTTTCTGAGAAAAACATAGATGACTGCGCTAAACCAGAAAGATCATGTACAGTAAATTACCACTAATTATACATATATATATATATATATATATATATATATATATATGTGTGTGTGTATGTATGTATATATATATATATATATATATATATATATATATATATATATATATATATATATATATATATATATACACATATATATATACACACACATATACAGTATTTCACAAAAGTGAGTACACCCCTCACATTTTTATACATATTTTATTATATCTTTTCATGTGACAACACTGAAGAAATGACACTTTGCTACAATGTAAAGTAGTGCGTGTACAGCTTGTATAACAGTGTAAATTTGCTGTCCCCTCAAAATAACAACACACAGCCATTATTGTCTAAACCGCTGGCAACAAAAGTGAGTACATCCCTAGGTGAAAATGTCCAAATTGGGCCCAAAATGTCAATATTTTGTGTGGCCACCATTATTTCCCAGCACTGCCTTAACCCTCTTGGGCATGGAGTTCACCAGAGCTTCACAGGTTGCCACTGGAGTTCTCTTCCACTCCATGGCGAGATCACGGAGCTGATGGATGTTAGAGACCTTGCGCTTCTCCACCATCTGTTTGAGGATGCCCCACAGATGCTCAATAGGGTTTAGGTCTGGAGACATGCTTGGCCAGTCCACCACCTTTACCCCCAGCTTCTTTAGCAAGGTAGTGGTCATCTTGGAGGTGTGTTTGGGGTCGTTATCATGTTGGAATACTGCCCTGTGGCCCAGTCCCTGAAGGGAGGGGATCATGCTCTGCTTCAGTATGTCACAGTACATGTTGGCATTCATGGTTCCCTCAATGAACTGTAGCTCCCCAGTTCCAGCAGCACTCATGCAGCCCCAGACCATGACACTCCCACCACCATGCTTGACTGTAGGCAAGATGCACTTGTCTTTGTACTCCTCACCTGATTGCTGCCACACACGCTTGACACCATCACCAAGTTTATCTTGGTCTCATCAGACCACAGGACATGGTTCCAGTAATCCATGTCCTTAGTCTGCTTGTCTTCAGCAAACTGTTTGCAGCTTTCTTGTGCATCATCTTTAGAAGAGGCTTCCTTCTGCGATGACAGCCACGCAGACCAATTTGATGCAGTGTGCGGTGTATGGTCTGAGCACTGACAGGCTGACCCCACCCCCCACCCCTTCAATCTCTGCAGAAATGCTGGCAGCACTCATACGTCTATTTCCCAAAGACAACCTCTGGATATGACGCTGAGCACGTGCACTCAACTTCTTTGGTGGACCATGGCGAGGCCTGTTCTAAGTGGAACCTGTTCTGTTAAACCGCTGTATGGTCTTGGCCAACATGCTGCAGCTCAGATTCAGGATCTTGGCAATTTTCTTATAGCCTAGGCCGTCTTTATGTAGAGCAACATTTCTTTTTTTCAAATCCTCAGAGAGTTCTTTGCCATGAGATGCCATGTTGAACCTCCAGTGACCAGTAAGAGAGTGAGAGCGATAACACCAAATTTAATACACCTGCTCCCCATTCACACCTGAGACCTTGTAACACTCGTAACAACGAGTCACATGACACCGGGGAGGGAAAATGTCTAATTAGGCCAAATTTGGACATTTTCACTTAGGGGTGTACTCACTTTTGTTGGCAGCGGTTTAGACATTAATGGCTGTGTGTTGAGTTATTTTGAGGTTACAGCAAATTTACACTGTTATACAAGCTGTACACTCACTACTTGACATTGTAGCAAAGTGTCATTTCTTCAGTGTTGTCACATGAAAAGATATGATAAAATATTTACATAAATGTGAGGGGTGTACTCCCTTTTGTGAGATACTGTATGTATGTCTATGTATACATTAGAATGTTTAAAAAAAGTGGAGTTACCCTTTAAAAGCCTTAGTACAACCAACTGTAGCCAACACATGGGCTTAATAGTTAGCACTTCTGCCTTGCAGGAATGGTCCTTGGTTTGAATCTCAGCCAGGGTGGTATCTACAGTACATGGGGTTTTCATGTTCTCCCTGTGCTTGCATGGGTTCTGCCATACCATGCAAATGGGGAGGATTGAGGATAGAACTAGTGACCTACCTTAAAAAAAAAAAAAAAAGATATGGAAAAGGCTCTCAAGCATATCAGACTTGGTGCCCAGAGAGCTGACCCATGAAATTGCCGAGAGTCAGATACGAATGAACAGATATCACACACACATCAAAGTATAAATACGATGGACTACAAATTATGTAAGAAATCGCAGGTTATCCCAAGATTCACATTACTTCTACTGTCCCATGCACTGTACAGCTGCAGTCAGGCAAGGCACAGCCAACATTTGCGCCATGCAGTCTATCTACTGCTTCATATATGTACGTCACCTAGTTCTTTACTTTAAACTGAGGCTCATGGCATTGGTGGTCTCCACTCTTTATTTCCTGATCAATTTAACAAGAACAAAACAAGGGTTAAAATAAATATTTTCTACTGAAAATTATAAGCACTTTATCGGAGAAGCTGTGAGCAAAGAAGAAAATCCGGACAGCCGCACACCAGGAAAATATAATCCAAAAGACTTCCTTTATTGTAAAATCAGGAACATATCGTGTACAGGACACTATGGACAGAGCGTACAGGCGATCAGCTAACGCGTTTCGCACTTATGCCAAGTGCTTACTCATAGCTTTATCGGAGAAGCTAAGAGTGTCATATTCCAAAACTGGTCTTGAGCCAACAAACTCAAAAGTAAAGTTCAAGCCAAAACCCTTGTAGTTTTATATAGAGTGTGGAAGGGCTTTTCTGCATCCCTGTTGGGAAGTACTACCCTAATTGTTTGTCCTAGTGGCCAGTAGGAGTGGTGGTCACCAGGACACGATTAAAGGGGACACCTTCCAATCGAAGCTCTTGATTTGAAGACAACTGTCATCGGTAGGATTTCCCCTATTATGGAGAGGTTTACAATTGCTTTCTATTTGCTGTCTGGGGTTAAGAACTGCAAGAGAACCGCACTGATAGAGCTAGAGACAGCAATGAAAACTTGACAGAGGTTGCAACCCTTCTCCACTCCATATAAAAGTTAGAAAACAAGTTTTTGGCTACAGTCACATTTTAAAGGATGCCAAATAGAAAGGGACTGCTGTGCTCACTTTGCTAGTGTGCTGACCATGAATATTTACCTGGATGACCTCTCCTCGTAACTACTGGCAGTCAGAAAGTGGCTGCTATTAGTATCTTTTTCTTGGTAACAGCTCCATTATCAGCAGGTAGAATAGGAACTCCAGATCTCTATTGATTTCATTGGATTGGAAGAGATCAGGAGATCTGTATTTATCACTTCTACACCAGTTGGAGGCAATTGCCATGCAGAATAAAACTTCTTCTGAGAAAACCTTATGAAGGAGCTGTCCAATAATGAGCTTGTGTTAAAAAGTGTGAGATAATTCTTGTGTAAGGAACATGTGTGCCATCTTATCTTTCCAAAATCCTGCTCAGCTCACCTCCAGGTAAAGAATGTGAGCAACTCCAGGCAGGAAATGAAACCAGTCAGCGAGCTGCTGATGCTATCCAGTAAATATTGCAACTGTGGTAACATCAGGAAGTTTACTCGGTTTACCTTAATTTGAATTCTTATTAATGCTCACAGCAAAAATCAAGAAAGCACTTGACTGGGAATATACATTCTTAAATGTGTGCTGGTAGTAGGTGACCTGCTGAGTCCCAACCACAGCTCTGTTCTCTGTACAGGCTATGTACAACATTGAGAAGATGTCATCCTTACTATTAGGCTGGGTTCACACCTCCGACGGATGTGCCTCCCAGCATGGGTCCGGTGCGTCCCTATTTTCCGTTTCAGGGATGAAACGGGCCCAAATTTTTGCCAGAATTTGGCCCTGAAACAGAGCCAAAGACGGACAGGACTCCTGTGCAAGCCGCTCCATAGCCGCAACAGAGATATGTGAACCGGCTCCATAGAGAGCCAGTCACAATCTCCTGTCATGCGAATTGGATGCTGAGGGAAACCCGCATCCAATTTGCGTAGGTGTGAACCCAGCCTCACAGGGTAACATTGGGTTTTTAAAGGCATTTGCAACGCTTATGCAGCAAGCAGGACAATGCAATGCAATGGACCTGCAACTGACCAGTGTGAAGAGTTCCATAGGATTTAATGGTCATCCCTTTTTCTTCCACTTTTGTCAACACAAAAACTAAAGAAAAACAGATCAGTGTGAAAGCAGCTTTACTATTTTTTATTTTTTTTGGTGGAGCCTGGAAAGCATTGTACCCACGATCAGCAGAACGTGGGTGCAATGCAGGGCTCCTGCAGACTGTAAGTGTAAGCTGTCTACTCATACCTCATACAGGCAGGCAGGTACACAATGACAGGAGGAATCAATTACCTATTAGAGCACTCAACAGCGCCCTGGTAGTTCATTGAGACCTAAAAGCCATCAGTCGAAAAAGGTTGTGGGTATTTGTAGTTCATTCATTCACAGAACTCTGGGGTTGATTTTCAAAAACTGGAGAGTGCAGAATCTGGTTCAGCTTCTAACTCCAGGTTGTTCAATTAAGCTTTAACAAACAAAACTGGAAAACGGATTGGTTTCTATGCAGAGCTGTACCAGATTTTGCACTCGGCAGTTTTAGAACATCAACTCCTCTATGAATGAATGATGTGGCCCTGTAGGGGGAGCCCCGCACTGCCGTGCTCTTTTCAAATAGTGACAGCTGGTGCGGGGAAAAGATCCCCAGCCTGCTGTCATGGAAGGGGGGTGTTCTGGAAGCAGCTTCAGAAACATGAACATGTAACATGTTCCCAAAGGTGAACTTATCCTTTAAGTTTTCCAAGGAAGGTTTAAAGTAGAAGTCCAGGTATGGAATTTTTTGCATAGGAACATTGGTCCAGCTTGGCATATTGTGCATATACTCTACCATACCTGTGAATCCTTCCAGCAGCTGGAAATCACTGTAGTACAGTAGATACTACTACTCCAGTGATCTCCACTAGCTTCCAGGTCCCTTGCCAAGTGGCTGCCCTGTTGCATTCTGAACACAGGTAGTCAGCCGTTTGGCACGGGCGCAATCCAGAGAATGCTTTGCATTTTCACAATGAATGCAAAGTGTTCTCTGATTGGATGAGGTGACAAGGTGGGGTGGTGACGTGCACACAGGGATATATTTGTAAAGCAGTGAAGCTGATATTTTCCAAACATTCACTGTTGCTTATCTTTCAGGTGCGTGTGTTTTAAATGACAGCGATTGAGTCCCCACCAGTGAATGTCACATTCACTGCTTTATAAACATGTCCAGTGATGTTTTATTTCATGATCTGAACCCATTTTAAAGCACTTCTAAAAATGGTGTCTTTTTGACCATATTACTGATGGCGCACCATTATTTAATCAAACCATACTTTACTGCTTTGTTTCAAGGCCTGTTTCTAACACCAACCTTTGACCGCAACATTGTTGAACGTAAATTTTGCTAAATGGTCACTTATAAAGTTCTGATAAAATGTCTTAGCAAAATTCATACAAGTTGATTCTTTGCGGTATGCATCTGGTGGACTTTTCTGTGTAATCCAGGTGATTACATAGACTCCCCAAGGGCAATTTCGTTTTGGTGGCTTCCAACCCTAACTTGGGCACCAAAATGCATGCAAACCATTTGCATGCATGGTCGATGGTTGGAGCTTGGTCTCAAAGGCCATCCTACAGTTGGTCAAAACTCGCTTATGCATTCAAGATTTACAGAGGCGATCATCTCTATTTGCTTATATGCAATTAAGAATAGGTTGAAAATTACCAGCACTTGCAGCTGCATTCCATAAGCTCAGACTAGATGTGACTGAACGCTAAGGGCCCCTTTACACTGCTCTGTAGCAAAAATTGTGCTAAAAACACAAATGCGTTTTTAGCGTGATTTTGCTGTGTTTCATATTTGTTTCCTGTGTGTGTTTTTGGGTTACCTGCACTAGGGTTGACACATCATCCCTTTAATCCAGGACACATATTAAAATTAAACAGGTTCTGAGGCTGATTTAATGCAGATAAGGCATCAAGTGAGTTTAATTACCACCCTAATCAGCCACAGAATCTGTGTAATTAATGTGTGTCCTGGATTAAAGGGATGATGTGGCAACCCTAACCTGCACCTGTGAAAAATGGACATGTGACACACCAAAAATGCAGATCACGGTGCGCTTTTACCACAATTTCCATTCATTTCAATAGGAAGCTGCATTTTTGGTGCGGTTTTCAACACCGCACCAAAGATGCAGCATACAGGACTTTTCAAAACGCACTACACCCACAGTGCAGTGGTGTGAAAAGTCCCATAGGATTTAAGGGGAAACCTTTTTCTTGCCCTTTTCTTTCAGAGTAAAAACACAGAAAAAAACGTATCAGTGTGAAATGGGCCTAAGTGGGAACTTTGATTCACACTGGGAGTAAAAAGCTAATCAGTGTTTAGGGTCTCCTTCAGAACATGGGCTACACACATACACACGGGGGGGGGGGTTACTAAAACACACAGAATCTGGTGCAGCTGTGCATGGTAATCAATTAGCTTTTAACTGCAGCTTGTTCAATTAGGTGTTGGCAATAAAACCTGGAAGCTGATTGGTTACTAAGCACAGCTGCACCAGTTTTAGTAAATAGCTCCCACAGTGATCTGGGGTTGTAGTACTCAGTGGCGGCCCATCCATTAGGGGCGCCGCCTTAGGTTGCCACATCATCCCTTTAATCCAGGACACACATTAATTACACAGGTTCTGTGGCTGATTAAGGTGGTAATTGAACTCACTTGGTGCCTTATCTGCATTAAATCAGCCTCAGAACCTGTGCAATTAATATGTGTCCTGGATTAGAGGGATGATGTGGCAGCCCCCCCCCCCCCTATCCATGCGTCCGACCCCCTAATCTACATGTGGGGTGTCGGACGCATGGATTCCAATCAGGGTTTTGTTGTTTTTTTTTGACCCACGTGATTAGAGCCAGAGGCTCTAATAGGCTTCAAAAAAGGGTGGGCCTGGGGAGCAGAGCACTGCGCCCGAAGCCCACCCAGTTGTGTGACAATAGCGAATGAATATCAGGTCCTGAGACCCGCCACCCGATTGGCCGAAAGGAGATCCGATCGGATTGGCTGCCAGGAGGAAGAGGGAGGAGATGCAGGGGAAGTGAGGAAGCATCCGCCCGCAGCCCGGAGAGAAGCCGCTGCTGCCCACGAGATGGGGTAAGTGCGGGGGCCCCAACTACTGACTGACCGCCTGGGGGGGGTGCCACCTGTGACCCCCATGACCCGTCCGATGGACCGAGAGGGGGGTGCGGTGTGGGGGCCCTCCGTAGGGTTGCCACCTCATCCATTTAAACCCAAACACATATGAATTACACAGGTTCTGAGGCTAATTTAATGCAGATAAGGCACCAAGTGAGTTTAATTATCACCTTAAATCGGCCACAGAACCTGTGTAATTAATATGTGTTCGGTTTTAAAGGGATGAGGTGGCCCGACCAACTTGGGGGGGGGAGTTGATTGTTTGTCCCCCCCCCCCAAATAAAAAAACACCAGCCGCAACTGGTTATACTAACAAATGTAAGGCTCACAAAAGGGCACAATATCCTCCACTAAAATGGAAGCCCCACTAAAACTGTTATGAGTTTTGGGTGGTTGTGGGAGAACTGCTGATTTTTCTCTTGACTCTCTCTCTCTCTGTCTCTGACTTGGTGGCAGCATTTCACCTTCTCCATCCCACCTCTATTATGAAGCAGATCCATGGTGCCAGGCTTCTCTTGTATGTTTTTTTATGATGTAACGGAAGATTTCATTGTGTGAGTTCACTATACAGTATGCCAGTTGATGATTCGGTCTACCAGTATGCATCCAAATTAGAATTTCAGATGTTGATATATCCAGGATTTATATGACTGATTTATACAAAACAAGCAATTTAGTAGGTATAGTCTACTGGTTTGAGTCACCTTTTGGTTTCTTTTATTTTTTGGGGGGCTCCAGCTGCAAGAGGTCTAAGGCACAATTCTGAGAAAGCTTGGCATTTCACTTGTCCTGCCACAAACTGAGTGCCCCTTCTCTACATTCTCCATAACAGAAGAAAAACATATTTCTCGCAACCCCCCCCCCCCCCCCCATAACTGTCATTGCATGTGTGCAGGAACTCTGATGCAGGGATCCCAACATTGTCTTGGAAAGTTAATAAAACTTTTTCACCATGAGTCTGAAATTCAATAAAGGTTTAAAAAATTTTCTGAGACTTTTTGCTTTGGATGTCACTCAGGACAAATACTAGCTTCTGATATCCTGCCTCTAGTTCTTCTTAACGCTAAAAAATTTGGAAGTTTATGGCCTCTTGCACACTGCAGCTTGAAAAATCTCAGTACAGCTTTTATTTTTTTGGCAAAAATACAGCCCATTGATTGTAATGTACCTATGCACACAGGCGCGTAAACAAGTGGCGTGTATTCTTCTTCTTCTTCAAAAAAAAAAATCTGCATTTTTGGTCAGTAATTTACGCCTCATGCTCGCACCTGTGCCCGTAAATATCCATTAACATATTGTGAACGCGAGAATAAGTTTGCGCACCTGCGTGCTAAAATGCGCAAACGCATATGTGCGAAAATGGGCAAAAATACGCTCAAATACATATAAGAAAAAAATGGACGCTCAAACAGGAGTATCATGTGCAAGAGGCCTAAGGCCCTTTTTACACGGGTGCCTCTGTTTTCCGGGATCTGTTTTTTCAGCGGGGGATCACTCCACTGATCACTGCTGAGCAGGCAGATGACAGGTCCATCTTCGCTTACTGAGCAGAGCGCAGATGGACCCAGTCCTGCTCTCCTCTATGGAGAGATCGGAAGAAAATGGACCGCCTGTCTGTTTTCAAATGATCGTATCTGATCCGATCCACCGGATGGATGGAAAATAGGACCACCATCTGTCTGGATTTTATGGACAGGATCGGATCGGAAAAGGGCAGATGTGGCGGCTGACATCCGCCGCTCCATAGGAATGAATGGCGGGTCCGATCAGGTCTGCCTGAAAAACTGACAGGCAGACCTGATCGGACAGCCCGTGTGAATGAACTCTTAGGTGCAGATCCACATACTGTTTTATATAAGCAGTACAGTAAATTAAGTTGTTAAAGCAGAACTGCAAGAAGATATTAAAACATCAAAAATGCAGTTATGCACTTTTAAATGCCACTAGCTTATGTGCCCGAATTTAACTTTGTATCAGCGTCTTGTAATGCCCCGTATAGCTGCTCCCAAACTGGAAGAGGAAAAAGTCAGTAGCCAATCAGGTGGTCTGTATGTGCTGACAAGGAACACGCTGACAGGAGGGATAGAGCAAAGAGAGCAAAGGGATATTCTCATCAGCATGCTGCTGCTCCTTAACTGTTTAAAGTGTATCTAAACCCAGAAACAAAAATGTAATATATTGCAGTTTTCTAGTCCTTAGATGTGGGGGCTGCATTACATTTCTTTTTTCAGACAGGTTTTAATATAGTATTTACTATTTACTATACAATTTGTCTTTTTTAGTCTATAAAGTCTTTTGACATATAACCTGGACATTTTGAATTTCGGGCAGATTTGCCAACATTTTGCCAGCGATTTCAAAACACCCAGAAAAATAAAGTTGAGGAGCTTTTTTTTTGGGTGACATGCTTCGCACAATGTGGTTTGACGTAAATCAGGCAATAACCGTGGCAGAACTGCACCCTATTTTTAGATGCCGATTTGTCATTCACACCTGGGCATTTTGAAATCGCAGGCAGAATTGCGGCAAGTCTGCCTACTATTCAAAACGTCCAGATATGAATGCAGCCAAGAAATTTTCAGATTTTGCTGGATGTCATGAGGGTCAATACAGTTGTCTAGAATTGACTATTACAGCACACACAGACAGTCATTACATTGTGTCTGGAATCCCCACATGGCAATAAACAAAAAATTTTAACTTTATTGATTTTTACACAATTGAAAATTCCACATGCAAGCATAGTGGAACAAAATAGATAATCAATGCTATACAAAAAGTTGACAATTTTTTTGCCCTGGCTTAGAAAATCAACGCATCCAAACAAGTATATAAAAAGGTGGAGTCATCCTTTAAGTTCTGAAACAGAAATCGCAAACTGCAAAACCAGCGTTGTAAATATAATGAGATATACAGGTGAATCTCAAAAAATTTGAATATCATCAAAAATCATTGCACACCGAGTAATATATTTCAAGCATTTCTTTCTTTTAATTTTGATGATTATAGATTACAGCTAGTGAAAACCCAAAATTCAGTATCTCAGAAAATTAGAATATTACATAAGATCAATAAAAAAAGGAGTTTTAATACAGAAATAAATATAGTATAGTATGCACTCAATACTTGATCGGGGCTCCTTTTGCATGAATTACTGCATCAATGCGGCGTGTCATGGAGGTGATCAGCCTGTGGCACTGCTGAGATGTAATGGAAGCCCAGGTTGCTTTGATAGCGGCCTTCAGTTCATCTGCATTGTTGGGTCTGGTGTCTCTCATCTGCCTCTTCACAGATTCTCTATGGGGTTTAGGTCAGGCAAGTTTGCTGGCCAATCAAGCAGTAATACCATGATCAATAAACCAGGTATTGGTTCTTTTGGCAGTGTGGGCAGGTGCCAAGTCCTGCTGGAAAATGAAATCAGCATCTCCATAAAGCTGGTCAGCAGAGGGAAGCATGCCCTGGTAGAGGGCTGCGCTGACTTTGGACTTGATAAAGCACAGTGGACCAACACCAGATGACATGGCTCCCCAAATCATCACTGACTGTGGAAACTTCACACTGGACCTCATGCAGCTTGGATTCTGTGCCTCTCCACTCTTCCTCCAGACTCTGGGACCTTGATTTCCAAATGAAATGCAAAATTTACTTTCATTCGAAAAGAGGACTTTGGACCACTGAGCAACAGTCCATTCTTTTTTCTCCTTAGCCCAGGTAAGATGCTTCTGACCTTGTCTCTGGTTCAGGAGTGGCTTGACACAAGGAATGCGATCATTGTAGACAAAGTCCTGGATACATCTGTGTGTGTGGTGGCACTTGAAGAACTGACACCAGCAGTAGTCCACCCCTTTGTGAACCTCCCCAAAATTCTTGAATGGCCTTTGCTTTACAATCCTCTCAAGGCTGCGGTTATCCCTGTTGCTTGTGCACCTTTTTCTACCACACTTTTTTCCTTCCACTCAACCTTCCATGGATACAGCACTCTGAACAGCCAGCTTCTTTAGCAAGGACCTTTTGTGACTTACTCTCCTTGTGGAGGCTGTCAATGACTGTCTTCTGGACCACTGTCAAGTCAGTAGTCTTCCCTATGATTGTGTAACCTACTGAACCAGACTGATAGACCATTTAAAAGGCTCAGGAAACCTTTATAGGTGTTTTGAGTTAATTAGTTGATTAGAGTGTGCACCATGAGTCTACAATATTTAACTTTTTCTTTTTCCCAATATTTAACTTTTTCCCAATATTCAAATTTTCTGAGATACTGCATTTTGGGTTTTCACTAGCCATAATCATCAAAATTAAAAGAAATAAATGCTTGAAATATATCAATCTGTGTGTAATGAATCTATATAATATATGTGTTTCACTTTTTGAATTGAATTAAATAAACTTTTTGATGGAATTCAAATTTTTTGAGATGCACCTGTACTACACGTAGCAATGAGCACTTGATGTAAAACAGATCATCATTTTCCCATACCTCCACAGGTCTTTCCTTCCGCCGAGGAGGTTTGCATATGGTGGGTTTTTCCAGGAAAACTATCCCACCATCATCTTCTTCATCATCTGAAATCACCTCTTGCACCTCATGGATTGTGTCATCGACCACCTTTGTCTGATCCATGTCTACCTCAATCACTAAGTCCAAATCAAGCTACACAGCATAAATAAAATTCACCATGAAACACTCATTTCACTGCATTGCAAAATAATTAACAGGGTTCTATGGTTAGTGAACACAACCGCACGTTGAAACGAAATTTACCGCAGATAAACCAAACCATAGACAGACCACTCTCATTACACCGCATTACAAGGGGTATGCAAACTGGGTACTGGCATTAGCAAGGGGCACTGCAACCAACATGCACTAATCAAATATTAAAGTGAACTCAGCTCAGAAACATTTTGTGTTTTGGAGGGTGGAGGGAAAGGGGGGAGAGTTTAAGGGTCTTTTTATTTTTTTATTTTTTTAATTACAGCATTTGTGGACCAGCAGCCCTAAAGTCAGCTTTTGACTTTTGGTCCGCTTTCAAGTCAAGTTTCGCAATAGATTTGCTAATATTTACATTTTTTTTTTTTACAGTGTTTGTCTGTCCTTCATTTCTATTCTTTTCCTACTATAATGTTCAACAAAGCTTTGCTAAACATTACTGACAGATCAACAGAGTGCTAGAGAGGGAACTGGGAGGTTACAGTCTAGCAGATATGAAATGGCTAAAGTCTAAAACAAGGCTAGGATGTTTAGTGGACAGTCAGACCAAGGTCATACAACTATGACTGGGATCAAAGCCCAAAAGGTAAATTGAAGTGAAGCAAGGAGTACGGTCTTTTGAAGAGTGGTTTTGGTTTTCCTCCCTAAAAAATGCTCTGGCCTGTGGAAAGTCATCTAAACCTTTTTTGAAATTTGTGAAGAAGGGTTTAGGGGTGTAACTACTAAGCATGTGGCCACAGTGCCAAATTTTGTTGGGGCCACCTGGCGACCTCCCACAGTGGTACCTGCCATTGTCCACTGTGACAATACTGTCATTGATCTTAAAGTGCAACTGAAGTATTAAATATAAAAAATAAAAAAGGGAGCAGGTAGGCTTTTTATTGTAGAAGAGACTCTGCCCAATCAAGATGGGGGAGAAGATGCCAACACCGACAAGGCACTTTGTGGGCGTCAGACTGTTGAAGCAAGGTAAGTATTCCGGAATTTTAGCTCCACTTTAACATAAAGTATTCCAACCTCAAGGATAGACAACAGGAGAGCTATTGGCATAGTCTGTACACACTACAGACCAGTGTTGTGTATCTGTGGACGGGACTCGTCAGGAAGGAGTGGGGCAGCAGTGCAGGGGATTCACTTTTAAACTTTATTTTCCAGTTAGCTCCCCTGCTCTCATGTGCTTACCAGTCTTTAACAGTATATCAGATCTGAGATCTCAGGGCCTTAATATAAATTCTAAGCCCTCCCACCACGCACAGCAAGTAAGTGCCGAAAAAGGCAACCTAGTAGTTAGAAAAAAAAAAAAGAAATGTGAGTTGTGTAAGTGATAATAATACCAATCACTATGTTTATATGATTACATGTGTGCTAATGTTCACTGTTGGCTGGGCTGTACAAAAAGTTCTAAGAGAAAATATTTAACACTGCCAAGACAGTTTTACTGTATAGAGAGGGATTTGTAATTAGCCTGGGTTTTGATATGCACTCCTGTACATCTAGCCCTCTTGGCTGGAAACTTCAGGGTCAAATGTTTGCCTCAACACCTTCCCTAATGGCGCCCCCTACCACCACAGACCCCATAGCAGCAGTTTGGGCTGCCGTGAGTACAATTATGCTACTCAGACGGTTAAATTCCCTGCCATTTTTATAGCTTGATTTCAACTGCTAGTATCCTCATGCCCCCTAGCTGAAATACAGCACAGATGTAAAGGCCAGCTATTAAAGTGGATGTAAACCTTCTTCTATACCCATTGAAGTGAACAGCCTCCGATGATGCACACAGATTAAACAAATCTCCCTACATACTGTAAGTTTTACATGCATATCTGCTGCCTTCAGCTTTATATATTCTTTAGAAAGTGCACATCGCATTAGAGATTTTCTCTTCCTGTTCAGCACTGGTAGTGGATTCTTGGCATACAGCCAAGACAGCTGATTGGAGGAAAGGTGCGCACCCCCCTCTCACATAGGCAGAGACTTGCAGAGCTGTCAAGTCAAGCTCTCTGCTAATCTATTTATAACAACCTCCCAAACACAAATTTCAGGCTGGTTTTATCTTGGTTGACAGAGAACTTGTCAGAAGTAATCATGCTGATAACAGAGCAACAAAACAGCAGAAACACATGGGACGCAGGGCTTTGGAGAGAGATAAGAAAACGCTACAGATATATGTGCTTAGGTCAAATTTCATGAATCAGGTTTACATCCACTTTAACTGTACCTTAGGCCCCTTTCACACTGGGGCGGTGGGGGCGTCGGCGGTAAAACAGCGCTATTTTTAGCGCTGTTTTACCATTGTTTTTGCGGCTGTATTCGGCCGCTAGTGGTGCGGTTTTAACCCCCCCCGGCGGCAAAAAAGGGTTAAAACCACTCGCATAGCGCGGCTATAGCCACGGTATAGCCGTGCTGCCCCATGGATTTCAATGGGCAGGAGCGGTGAATACACCGCTCCTTCACCGCTCCAAAGATGGGGCTTGCAGGAGTTTTTTTCTTCTCCTGCCAGTGCACCGCTTCAGTGTGAAAGCCCTCGGGCTTTCACACTGAACAAACAGCAGCGGCTATTTTGGGTCGGTTTGCAGGCGGTATTTTTAGCGCAATAACGCCTGCAAACCGCCCCAGTGTGAAAGGGGTCTTATGATGCAGCAAGCTACCATTTTCCAGTAAAGGAGGACTGCTTTATAATACTATGGGAACAGTTAAATGGGTTGTAAACCCTCAAGGTTTTTCACCTTCATGCATTCTATGCATGAAGGTGAAAAAACTCCTGTGATGCAGCTGCCCCCCAGAGCCCCTTTTTACTTACCTGAACCAGGTCTTTCCAGCGATGGGGACGAGCACAACAGCTCCAGCCGGTGTCTTGGGTCCTGATTGGATAGACTGATAGTACTGCAGCCATTGGCTCCCGCTGCTGTCAATCAAATCCAATGATGAGGGAGTCGGGGCGGGGGCCAAGTCCTGCTCTCTGTGTCAATAGATGCAGCAGCAGGACACGGGAGTGTGCCCGCAGGTGTACCCGGAGGGAGAGTGGAGAGGGCTCTCCAAAGGGGCATTTGAGAAGAGGAGCCAGGAACGCCGCTGAGGTACCCCAGAAGAGGAGGATCAGGGCAACTCTGTGCAAAACCAACTGCACAGAGGAGGTAAGTATAAACATGTTTGTTTTAAAAAAAATAAAAAAGCTTTAGGTATCCTTTAAAGTGGATGTAAACCCCCAAAAAAATGAATTAAGGCTTGCACCTTGTACAGTATAGGATTTCATGTCATCTGTTCCCAGTCTTGCCACAAAGAGTTAATCCAGCTCTGAGCAGTCCTCTTATCTTTTTTCAGTGAGATAAAAATGGATAGACAGACAAACAGGAGTCCTTTCTCCCCCTTGCTGTGAGTGACAGGTGATTTACATATCTCATGCAGGAGCCTGAGGGAGACATTCTGTGTACTTCAGATCCCCTTCTCCTTTCTTCTCCAGCTCTCCCAGGATTGGCTGTTCCACACCTCAGCATGATTGGGCATGCTGAAGTCATGTGGTGACCTTTCTGGGTTTTGACTGGATGTTAGTGATCATAGCAGAAGTTCAGTGTAAGAAATACACAGGAGAAAATGAATGTTGACAAGGGGAGTGTAGAGGTGGACGGGGAGTCTGACATCACGACTCCACCCACCGAGCCCAGGACAACAGACCCACCCACAGAATCTGCAGTTTTTTGGGTCTAATAACAGACAAAGGGGAGACATTTGACAGGTAAAGATACATGCAGGAGGCATATATATCCTTATAGATAACCCCTATGGCAGTAGTTTAGAAAGGATGAGAGTGTTTTTGGGCACTTGTAAAGTAGTGCGGAGTTAAGGCTGGCCATAGACGGTTCGATCCTCAGTTGATTCAGCAGTAACTGGCCAAGTTTCGAACCATGTATGGGCAAGCTGAATGTACCAAGTTGATCAATCGATTACCTTAGGTACAACCAGCCTGATGGATTTTACATGCGCATATTGCTAGCATCTGGTATAGCTGCTAGCAATAATCACTGTCTTCTCCCGATGGCGACAGCTTCCCCTGCCAGGAGAATACAATGGCTCAGCAGGAGGGAGACCCCTTTCAACACTGTCTGTCCTTGCAGAAAAGAAATTTGCTCTGTGTATGGCCAGCGTAAGAGCATGGAGGAAAACACCTAGTTAACAGATACTGAACAATACATGTCTGCTACAATCCTGGCAAGTGTGTCAACAAGCACTTAGTAAATGTCATAAACCATGCATGGAAACCATCAAGTGAATGTTATCCAAACAACAGTTATTTTTTTCCAGACAGTAAAAGAGCCCATCAATTATGTAGTAGAAAGCCAACATGCTTATCAGTACAAACCTGGTTAGTGGCAAATAATGGAATCTACAATGGAATCTTTATATATTCTTAGGTTAGTTAAGTTCACTACAATTATAGCTAATTGCTCATTGGTTGCTATAGGGTAGGGTTTCTCAACCAGGGTTCCATGGAACCTTTGGGTTCCTCCAGAGGTTGCTAGGGTTTCTTTGAGAAATGAGCAATTTCTGACTCCCAGATAAGCTCCCACTGACACCATGAATCTTTTTATCTATCTGTAGAGGGTAATTCATCCCAATGTCCACAAGTGTATGTAGCTTTTTTCCGACTGACCATCACACTAATGTATTTTGAGTTGTAGATATAATCTTTTTTTGCAGGGGTTCCCTGAAACCAGAAAGCGTTTTCAAGGGTTCCTCTGTGTTGAAAAGGTTGAGAAAGTTTGCTATAGGGTATAAAAACGAACTAGTCTTTAAAGGGAAACTAAACCCTCCTAACCTTTACAGCCAAGGAAGCTGTCATCTTCGCCTCTGTTTGATCTGCAGTTGCCATGGTGCTTCACATGTGATCAGTTATAACACTGACATTTGATGGCTTGACAGTTCTGTTGAGAACACAAGCAATTGTGACAGGTATCATTCATGGCATGCCTTGAATGTAATGGTTTTGGGAAACTATTAAACCAAAGGGTTTAGTTCTGCTTTGAAGGTAAAGTACAGCCAAAGCTCGTTTGGCTGTACCTCTCCTGTGGATCACAGGAGTGCAGTACGTTCTGTAGTGCTGTGACCTGTTTTCAGCAGACAGCGGGCTGAAGTCTGCTGACGTCACCCAGCCGATCCGGGCTCGGGCAAGATCGCGACAATGGAGTCAGATCCGTTCACATGCCTGGGCCGGCACCCGGCTCAGCCTCTCAGCGAGCCACTGAGAGCCTGAGCTGGCTGCTCCTGCCCACTCCATAGCCCAGCGCTCCAGTGAGCGTGCGCAGGGGGGGGGGGTGTCAGAGCAGAGAGCTGTTAGAACTGAGCGGTCAACGGTGTTCAATTGCTCGGTTTTCAGTGTAAGAGGGGCCAGGGGACTGATGCTGCATCAACCTTCTCAAAAAATTCTCAAAAAATACAAAAACCCATACAGTTCTTTTAAGTACTGACTATTGGAAGACTTCTAGCTAGTCATTACAGGGCACCATAGATCACTGTACCTTGCTATTCAATGAAAACTCATTGTACCTTAACAAGTAAACTTAGGTTTTGCTTAGGTGATATAGAAAGTTCTGAACGCAAAGACTGCAGAGTAACTAGCATTTTCAAATGGATATTAGCAATGACAGCCTACATATTGCTGCATGATGATGGTTTCTAGCAATAGGTCCCTCAGACACCCAGAACTATTATGTTGGTCTTTTCATCATCAAAGGGGAATCTGACTGTGCAGTGCTGTCAGGATGGGGACATGGACCCAAAGGTATCATCTGGTGTCCACAATATTGGAGAAGGGTTTTCATGTTTCAATTTTATGGTAGGTTTCCTTTAAGTTAAAGTGTGAAGAACTATTTTCAAAAGAAGACCCTTTAGATTTCTACAGGGGAAATCATTTATGAAAACTGGGATACTTTAGACCCCTGGTGCCCAACCTGCATCCCAAGGGCTGCATGTGGCCCTTTATATAATGTGCAGCCCTCTGATCTCAGCAGTCTGTAGTGGGAACGTTGACTAGAGTAATAGCAATGATCTCTGCTAGCCTCATGCAACATGTTCCTAGTTTCGTATCGTCTTCTGAAGCATATCCCCAGCCAATTCTCTCTCACCCTCATTTCCTTTATTAGGTCTGCAGTTTCTGATAGTCCTCTCAAACATTACATATATTGATCATTATATGCAGCCCTTTGATGATGTCAGGGGCCGCATTTGAGGCCCCCTTTAGCTCATAGGTTGACAACCATTGCTTTAGACTATCAGTTGCAGTTCATTGTAGATTCCTTGTGAAACACTCAGAAAACAACGGTGCCAAAAACGTCAGAAAGGCATGCAGAATGACACTTACACAGAAGCCCAAGGCCAGGACATTGTCACATATGGGAAAAAGAAACAGCAATGTTACAATTCCATGTTCCTCCAGATTCACATGTAAACCTTCATCCACATAAATGTAACTTCTTTATTTAGAAGGTCATAAAAACATTCTTTATTTTGTAGGCGGCTTGATTAATTAATAGGCAAATCCTTCCATTCTCAAAATGTAAAAAACCCGCGCTAGGTTCACAAAGTAAAAAGCAGCCTGCTAAAAAAAATTTGATACCAATTCCTATTGTAAATATAAACCAAAGCAGCGCTCCAACTCTATGATATAAAGTGCAAAAGTGCAATATGGAACATCAAACAGTGAAATGTGAGAGAGTGCAAAATTAGACTCCCCTAATAAGTATTCATATAATTCATCTGAAATTAAGAAAAGCTACACAGTGCAAAAGTGCAATATGAGACAAAAGACAATAAAAATTGTGTGTCAAATTAGATGTCCATTACTAATATACATATACGGGAGTTCATTAATAATATTAGATAAAAAGAACTGAATCAATAATGAACTCCTAAGGATACAAAGAAATACAAATTGAAGTGTATTTAAATGCCTATATATATCATGCACCAAAAAAGAAGCTGACACATGCGGTCTGGTATGGTTCAAGAGAGGGGGGGGGGGGGCGCTCGTTCCCGTTCCTGACCTGGATAAGCATCCGGTATGGATTTTGGGGGGACCCCACGTCTTTTTTTTTTAGTTGGTGTGAAGGGTCCCCTCCGAATCCATACTAGACCCGAAGGGCCTGGTATGGACCTGGGGGGGGGGACCCCACGCCGTTTTTTTTTCACAATTTGTTTTCTTTTTTGCCAGCAATTTTTTTTTTTTACATTCACGATGACTCCTTAGCAACCAGCTATATACAGTTGCTATGTATACAGTGTTTTAAACAGAAAAATAAAAAAATGCAAAACACATCAAAAATTGCATCACAAACACAACACAAACACGCACATTTCTGGTGCGATTCCATTGAAGTCTTTTACACGCAAAACGCAGAAAAAAAGTCCCCAACCCTTTCCAAAAACACACTGGCTGAAAAACGCATAGATGTGAACATGTACCATAGGAAAACATGTTAAATGGACTGTAGTGCCTTTCTGCAAACTGCAAAACGCACTACAAAACACATAGGTGTGAACCTGGGGTAAATGAGGCAACACCTGACTTTACAAAGAATACCCAATCACATGCAAGGAAAAAATAAAATAAAAACAGCATTTTTGTTTGCACATGATTGAATGATGGAAGTCGGCAGAGCTTCCCCTCATTTACTCCAGTAAACTCTGGAAATGAATGACAATATGTCATTCATTTCATGAATGACCTATTGCAGAAGGACTGTGCGCTGGCTAGATAAAGTATTCTACATTTAGCTAATGCTGCTCTGATATAATGTCATAAAGCAATATACTGAGAACTGGCCTCCATCCCGGGAAGCACTTAACGTCATCAGGCACTATATAGCGTGACCTTCTCAATATGTTCTGCTGTAAATTTTCAATCACACAGACAAGGAAAGTCCTTTCTCCGACAATAGCTTGCAGTTATCAATTTACAAAGACCTTTTATCAATTTTATTTCTGCTCAAATTTAGAATGCGGGATGGTTCATTAGACAAGCCATACAGATGTGACAATTAATCTAATGGATGTTCTATAGTGGTGATGTGATATAATCGGAGCTACTTTCTGCTAGTCCTCAATTGTGTTGGTGAGTTCATGTTCACCAGTGTTACTGCACCTCATAGAGGGACTCTTATCAATATATTATTTTACTAATCAGGAAAATTACAAATATTAAAGTATGTATGGCCGAAATGTATTTTAATGCTCCATGCACACTAGCGTTTTTTTTTTTTGTTTTTTTTTAAGCTCGTAGAAGCTGTTATTAGCATTTTTCCTGCTCCTAGAAGCTAAATAGTGTTATCCTATGTGTCCATGCACACTACAGTAGCGTTTTTTTGAGCTTCAGTGTCTAATGCCGCGTACACACGAGCGGACTTTACGGCAGACTTAGCCCGGCGGACTTTTCGACGGACTTTCTGAATGAACGGACTTGCCTACACACAATCAACCAAAGTCTGTCGAATTCGTACGTGATGACGTATGACCGGACTAAAACAAGGAAGTTCATAGCCAGTAGCCAATAGCTGCCCTAGCGTGGCTTTTTGTCCATCGAACTAGCATACAGATGAGCGGACATGTTTCAAATCTAAGTCTGTCCAACTTTTGAGAAAACGTCCGCTGGAGCCCACACACGATTGAATTGTCCGACGAAATCCCGCCTGCCGGGCAAAGTCTGCCGTAAAGTCCACTCGTGTGTACGCGGCATTAGAGCAGGAAAAAAAAGTTGTGTTTGTAGAGATTTTTGAGCGTTTTTTCAGCAGAAAAAGAATGCTGAACGCTCCTAAACGTCACTAAAACTCCCCTATCAGCTTTTTTTAAGCTTTTATTTTCTTTATGTACTGTAAAAACGCTAATAAAATGCTCCTAACAGCTTCTAAAAGCTACTGAAACAAGCCAGCACAAAAAAGCTATTATCACAATTTTTCATCCAGCATTTTTTTTTCCTAGCGTTGCAATTCTGTCTGTATGCAATTCTGATGCGCAAAATACCACGCATGCTCAGAATCAAGTAGGAGACAGGTATGAGACTGGTATCAAGTATGAGAGAGTGCCGTCGTATGTGTTGTACGTCACTGCGTTCTTGACGGTCGAAAGTTCAGAGAACTTTTGTGTGACCGTGTGTATGCAAGCCAAGCTTGAGCGGAATTCCGTCGGAAAAACCATGCAAGGTTTTTCTGACAAAAATTCTGATCGTGTGTATGCGGCATTATAGTTTTCAATAGAGTAGTTAAAGTGGTTGTTAAGCCACTATAGTATAAGCATGCCATCCCCTCTGTTAAATAACATAATGTTTCCTTGTGTCTGTGCTGTATAAAAGACTCCTCAGGTCTCTCCTCTCCCCGGCTGACAGCTATAGTGGGCGGGGCCAAGCACTTCCGTTGACGTCAGGCAGGGAGGAGAGAGAACCGAGCAGTGGCGGCTGGTGTTTTTTTTTGGGGGGGAGCAGCAAACAACCACCCCCCCCGGATCGTTTGGCCGGGGGCACACCCTCCCACTCCCTGCTGTCAGTCAGTTGGTTGGGTCACCCGCACTACCCATCTCCCCACGGGCGGTGTCGGTGGGTCGATCATCCGGATCCGCACTTACCCCATCTAGGTTGCGGGCAATGGGTGGCGGCTTCCATTTGGTCTTCTCCTCCCCTGCATCACGGTGGGTTCCACTGTGCACCTCCTCCCTCCTCCTCCTAGGCATCCAATCTGATCGCCTGTCCTTTCAGTCAAACGGGTGATGGGTCTCAGGACTCGCTTTCTAATTGGCCGGGAGGAGGATCAGTGTGACAATAGCGAATATTAATTCGCTATTGTAACACGCCTGGGTGGGCTCGGTTCACAGCGCTCTGCGCCCCGAGCCCACTTGATTTTGAAGCATATTAGAGCCTTTAATGGACAGGGCACCCCTGGAGCCGAGGAGTCACATGAGCGCCAGGAGACGCTCTGATATAGGTACAAATTGGCACCTTTTTTATACAGCACAGACACAGAGGCACATAATGTTATTTAACAGAGGGGATGGGATGCTTATACTATAAATATGATAGCAGCAGGAGGAGAGGATCGTGGAGTGGATGGAGCTGACAGATTGGGAGGGGAGGGGATGGGAAGAGGACGGGAAGAGCAGAGAAGAGAGCTGCAGATGATGGAGGCACCTAAACTGATGATGGTGTCAGGGCTCAGCAGCCATGATAAACTGTGGTCAGTTTACAGGGGGGAGGGCAGAACCAAGCAGGATCAGTCAGGTATTTCAGGTGGTACAAGGGGCCAAATTACAGTGCTGTTATTCATGCTTTAACCACTAGAGGAGAGCTGCCACAGTTATACTGCGGCAGGTTGGCTCCCCTGGGCAAATCGCCGTAGCTGTATGTCGGGCACTTTAAGACCACTAGGGGGGGCGCACTGTCTGTTTACATTGACAGATCTCTGTTCTGTCTCTCTCAGGAGCGATGCGCGTGCCCGGCATGCGAAATGTCCGCTGGGCACCCGCGATTTCTCCTGAGAGAGACAGAACAGAGATCTATCAATGTAAACAGACAGATCTCCGTTCTGTCAGGAGAGAGGAGACTGATCTGCTGTTCATATCAAGTATAAACAACGATCGATCTCCTCCAGGCAGTCCCATCCCCCCACAGTTAGAATCACTCCCTAGGACACATTTAACCCCTTGATTGCCCCCTAGTGTTAACCCCTTCCCTGCCAGTGACATTTATACACTAATCAGTGGCTATTTTTTAGCTCTGATCGCTGCATAAATGTCAATGGTCCCAAAAAAGTGTCAAAAGTGTCCAATCTGTCCGCTGCAATGTCGCAGCCCCGCTAAAAATCGCAGATCACCACCATTACTAGAAAAAAATTAAAATTAATAAAAATGCCATAAATATATCCCCTATTTTGTAGACGCTATAAATTTTGCTCAAACCAATCAGTATACACTTATTGCGATTTTTTTTTTTTTTTTACCAAAAATATGTAGAAGAATACATATCGGCCTAAACTGAGGAAGAAGTGTTTTTTTTATATTTTTTGGTGGGATATTTATTATAGCAAAAAATAAAAAATATTGCTTTTTTTTAAACTGTCGCTCTTTTTTTGTTTATACCGCAAAAAATAAAAACAGCAGAGGTGATCAAAAGAAAGCTTGATTTGTGGGGAAAAAAAAGGACGTCAATTTTGTTTGGGTACAACGTCGCACGACCGCACAATTGTCAGTTAAATTGATGCAGTGCCGTATCGCAAAAAATGGCCTGGTCAATAAGGGGACAAATCCTTCCGGGGCTGAAGTTGTTAAGGGAACAGGAATTCCCCTCTTAGTTGTCTTTGGATCAGGTTACCCCATTGAGCGATTTACCCTCACCTATTCTCTGCATGACAAGTGTAAAATGTTGGTTTTCCTATCACTTTCTGTCTTGGTAAAAATAGTCAACTAACAAATAAAGAGGGTGAATTTCACCTAGAAAGGATTCATACATTATTGAAAAAATAAAAAAGCAGGGATTCTCTTCCCAATTCTAACCACATAATAAAAAAAAAACAACAAAAAAAACCCAAACAAAACAGCAACCGCGTTAAATTTTTAAGTTTACTTGTACCGGAGTTGTATGCACTCCTTTGTAGAATACACACATGCAACTCTATACCTGGTAACAAGGAGGGCAGTAGGATTCAGGGCCGGTACAAGGCAGGGGCGGAGAGGGCACGTGCCCTGGGCGGTACCATTTGGTATGGGGGGGGGGGGGCGCAGCTGTGCGCTCCTGCATGATTCTCCCTTCCCTTCCCTCAGCACACAACTACACTGGTACTCCCCTACGGAGGAGTCCCGTTGTCTCTGCCAGCGCCGTGACGTCACTCACGGCCGGAGGCGAGGTGGGAGGACGCAGAGAGGAGCGCAGGGAGGCGGGAGGCGGGAGCTGTGCTGTGTCGTGTCAGCGTCTCTTATCTCAAGCTGAGCCGAGCTGAGGAGCTGCTGCCTGGCTGGCTGGATTCAATCTGGAAGGTAGAAGAGCGCAGTGCCAGTGTTCTGACTCAGATATTTAGCAGTGGTGGTCACTGGTCATTAACCTCGCCTCAGCCTCCTCCCCTCCCCCCAATCCAGACATTTATTAATCTGTTTTTTAGTGCTTACTTACACAAGTTCAGACTCATAACTTCTGAGTCTGAACTTATGTAAGTAAACACTAAAAAACAGATTAATAAATGGCTGGATTGGGGGGAGGAGGCTGAGACGAGGTTAATGACCAGTGACCACCACTGCTGAATACCCCACAATACTGTGCAATACTCTGCAATACCCCACAATACTGTGCAATACTCTGCAATACCCCACAATACTGTGCAATACTCTGCAATACCCCACAATACTGTGCAATACTCTGCAATACCCCACAATACTGTGCAATACTCTGCAATACCCCACAATACTGTGCAATACTCTGCAATACCCCACAATACTGTGCAATACTCTGCAATACCCCACAATACTGTGCAATACTCTGCAATACCCCACAATACTGTGCAATACTCTGCAATACCCCGCAACACTGTGCAATACTCTGCAATACCCCGCAACACTGTGCAATACTCTGCAATACCCCAAATAACGTGCAATACTCTGCAATACCCCGCAACACTGTGCAATACTCTGCAATACCCCAAATAACGTGCAATACTCTGCAATACCCCACAATACTGTGCAATACTCTGCAATACCCCGCAACACTGTGCAATACCCTGAAATACTCTGCAATACCCCGCAATACTGTGCAATACTCTGCAATACCCCGCAACACTGTGCAATACCCTGAAATACTCTGCAATACCCTGCAATACTGTGCAATACCCCGCAACACTGTGCAATACCCTGCAACACCCTGAAATACTCTGCAATACCCCACAATACTCTGCAATACCCCGCAACACTGTGCAATACCCTGAAATACTCTGCAATACCCCGCAACACTGTGCAATACCCTGAAATACTCTGCAATACCCCGCAATACTGTGCAATACCCCGCAACACTGTGCAATACCCTGAAATACTCTGCAATACCCCGCAATACTGTGCAATACCCCGCAACACTGTGCAATACCCTGCAACACCCTGAAATACTCTGCAATACCCCACAATACTGTGCAATACTCTGCAATACCCCGCAACACTGTGCAATATCCTGAACTACTCTGCAATACCCCGCAACACTGTGCAATACCCTGCAATACCCTGAAATACTCTGCAATACCCCACAATACTGTGCAATACCCCGCAACACTGTGCAATACCCTGAAATACTCTGCAATACCCCACAATACTGTGCAATACCCCACAATACTGTGCAATACTCTGCAATACTGTGCAATACCCTGAAATACTCTGCAATACCCCACAATACTGTGCAATACTCTGCAATACCCTGAAATACTCTGCAAAACCCCACAATACTGTGCAATACTCTGCAATACCCCACAATACTGTGCAATACTCTGCAATACCCTGAAATACTCTGCAATACCCCACAATACTGTGCAATACTCTGCAATACCCCACAATACTGTGCAATGCTCTGCAATACCCCGAAATACTGTGCAATACCCTGAAATACTCTGCAATACCCCACAATACTGTGCAATACCCTGAAATACTCTGCAATACCCCACAATACTGTGCAATACTCTGCAATACCCCACAATACTGTGCAATACTCTGCAATACCCTGAAATACTCTGCAATACCCCACAATACTGTGCAATACTCTGCAATACCCCACAATACTGTGCAATGCTCTGCAATACCCCAAAATACTGTGCAATACCCCGCAACACTGTGCAATACTCCACAATACTGTTCAATACTCTGCAATACCCTGAAATACTCTGCAATACCCCACAATACTGTGCAATACTCTGCAATACCCCACAATACTGTGCAATACTCTGCAATACCCCACAATACTGTGCAATGCTCTGCAATACCCCGAAACACTGTGCAATACTCTGCAATACCCTGAAATACTCTGCAATACCCCGCAACACTGTGCAATACTCCACAATACTATGCACTGTGCAATACTCTGCAATACTTGTATTGTTTTAAGTATATTCTTGTTTTGAAACGACATTGATTCTTTATTAAAACCGGGGGGGGGGGGGGGCGCAGTTTGCCATCTTCGCCCTGGGCACCAAATGGCCTTGTCCCAGCACTGGTAGGATTGTACTTTCTGTGCTGTGCAACTTCCTCTCCTTCTCTGTTTCCAGCCTCACTAATCATATTACAACTTTGCCAAGGCAGCTTTGATTCTCATTATGTGGCTGTGAGAAACTTGTTAGTACTGCCATCATTTTACGTCAGGCATTCATTGTGTTAGGTCAGTGTTTCTCAACTCCAGCCCTCAAGGCGCCCCAACAGGTCATGTTTTCAGGCTTACCATTATTTTGCACAGGTGATCTGATCAGTTTCACTGCCTTAGTAATTACCACAGCGGTTACATCTGAGGGAAATCCTGAACACATGACCTGTTGGGGGCAGTAAGAAGGGTGTTCCAGCATCACCAGCAGATGTGTTTCAGGATCACCAGATAACAGGCAAAAGGGAGAGGGGAGGCCTGGAGCGCTTCAGCAATGTGGGGATGAAAAAAAAATCTGAACTACTAAGTAGCTAGGCTTTGCTCCCTCTCAAGATCTACCAAGAATGAAAATGACTCGAATTAAAAATT
This sequence comes from Lithobates septentrionalis, assembly GCA_037952835.1. Taxonomy (NCBI): domain Eukaryota; kingdom Metazoa; phylum Chordata; class Amphibia; order Anura; family Ranidae; genus Lithobates; species Lithobates septentrionalis. The sequence goes on along the minus strand of JBBDGP010003437.1, from coordinate 127,036 downwards.
GTACATTTAGACATTACATGCCTAGAGATACACTTTAAGCTGGTGATACATTACTATAAATAGGTTTTCTTACTTTCATTGTAAGAAATTCTCATGCAATATTAAAGCGGTATTAACCCAAATCCAAAAATGCTACTTTTGAATCATTAGATGTGGTGGCTGCATTCTTGTATTTAGGCCTCTTCACCTGTGATCTGGCCAGTAGCACCCCCTGTATTGGAGTGCCTCCATTCTGGATAAAGGAGCACAGAGGCACCTTTGATCAGCAGCATTGTCAATCTGGGGGTAGGGTCCCTTTAAACCCGAACACATATGAATTACACAGGTACTGAGGCTAATTTAATGCAGATAAAGCGCCAAGTGCATTTAACCCCTTCCCGCCGACCGTACGCACATCTGCGTACTCGGCTTTCCAGGGTTATACCGGGATGATGCCCGCAGCTGCAGGCATCATCCCGGTACCGTTGTTTAGAGCGGGCGATCGGCTATCCGAGTATAACAACCGATGCGGCTAAAAGCCGCTCGGCTCTTATACCGGAGGAGCGGGAGGGGACATCCCCCCCCTCCCGCCGCTCTTACCAGGCCTCCCGTGCGATCAGGAAGCCTGGTGTCCAATCGCCCACCTTCGGCGGCTGGGGGCGGGCTGGAACGAAGCTGTGGGTGGCTTCGTTCCAGCCTTCTCAATGTAAACGCGGAAGCTACGTCATGACGTCACTTCCCGTTTACTCGGCTGCCAATGGCGCCGGTTTTAAAAAAATATACAGTATTCAGAATCGCCGTTTTCGGCGATCTGAATACTGTGAAGTGCAAAGGAGGTCTTTTAGACCCCCGATCCCTCCATAAAGAGTACCTGTCACCACCTATTACTGTCACAAGGGATGTTTACATTCCTTGTGACAGCAATAAAATTAAAAAAAAAAATGTTTTTTTTAAACGCAATTTACAAGTATAAAAAAAATAAAAAAAATAAAAATAAAAAAATCCCCGCGAGCTTGCGCAGTGAAGAAACCGCATACGGAAGTCGCGCCCGCATATGTGAGGTATCGCCGCGATCGTCAGAGTGAGAGCAATAATTCTAGCCCTAGACCTCCTCTGTAACTCAAACCTGGTAACCGTAAAAAAAATTTAAAGCGTCACCTATGGAAATTCATAGGTACCCTAGTTTGTCGCCATTCCACGAGTGTGCGCAATTATAAAGGGTGACATGTTTGGTATCTATTTACTCGGCGTCACATCATATTTCACATTATACAAAAAAATTGGGGTAACTTTACTGTTTGGATTTTTTTAAATTCATGAAAGTGTCCCTTTTCCAAAAATTTGCGTTTAAAACACCGCTACACAAATACCATTTGATATAAAATATTGCAACAATCTGCATTTTATTCTCTAGATTCTCTGCTAAAAAAATATATATAATGTTTGGGAACTCTAAGTAATTTTCTAGCAAAAAATACGGATTTTAACTTGTAAACACCACATTTCAAAAATAGGCTTAGTCATGTAAGGGTTAATTACCACCTTAATCAGCCACAGAAACTGGGTAATTAATATTTAAAAGGATGAGGTGGCAACCCTAGGGTAGGGGAGTGTTAGATGCACTAGTAGATTAAAATACACTAACAAAATTAAAGTAGCAGTAAACCTGCCTACAGTTTTCAGCCAAGGAAGCTGCCAACTTGGCATCTGTTTGATCTTCAATTGCCATGATGCTGCACATGTGATCAGTTATGACACCAGCCATTGGATAGTTTGACAGTTTGGTTGAGAGCACAACCAACGTGACAGTTACATGGTACATGACAGAAATGTAACGGTTTTTTAAACTGGCAAATCGATGGGTTTACTTCCACTTTAAGCAGAACTCCAGCTAATACTTTATAAGCAGTTAACAGCAAACTGTTTTTTTCGAGAATAAAAGTTTTACAGGCAGTCCCCGAGTTACGAACTGGTTAGGGACTGCCTGTTTGTTCTTAAGTTGGAAGCGCATGCGCAGAACGGCAGAGACGTTGTTTTTCCGATGTTTTCCAATGTCGTTTTCTGATGTGCCCGCCGACGCCTCCCGTTTGTAAGTAGGAGTTGTTTGCAAGTCAGAGGTTCGTAACTCGGGGACCTTCTGTACATAAAGAAATAAAAGCTGACCATTGTACAGTAAGCACCCCATGTCAGTAGTAAATGGTTTGCCTCGTCCCTGTATTTGCTACATCTGCAGGACAGCTTGTTCTGCTGAAAAATAACAGACTGACTGCATCACAAGGTGAAAATAAAAGAAAGCCTAAAAAAAAGAGACTGAATGCAGCCATCACATCTAGGAATTGGTAAGCTGCAATATAATAAATGTTTGCTCTTTGGGTTGAATACTGTTAGTACCTGAACATTAGGAAAAAAAAGCGCACTCCAACTGTGTAATAAGAATAATGAACGCATACAGGTATTAATTATATAAGATTGTAAGCTCTAACGAGCAGGGCCCTCTGATTCTTACTGTTTTAAATTGTATTGTAATTGTATTGTATGCCCTTATGCTGCAAAGTGCTGCGTAAACTGTTGGCGCTATATAAATCCTGTATATTAATAAAATTAAAAACCATGTCATGAATCTACACCCCCTTCCCAAATGACAGTATTGATATCTCGACCAACATTGCTATGCTCGTATTTGACAGTAGAGGGCGCATGATCCCACCGATAGACATACAAAGCTGTGTAGGCAGACAGCTCCAACACAAGACTCCAAGCCTAAGCATAGAAAACCTTCATGCATGAAAGCCACAATGCTGTCATCTTGCCCTACTCTACAGATGTCCTCTAGCAAAGATTTATGGTTAGAAAACAAGTCAAATCCAAAATGGGGATACCAGTAAAATGATGTCTTTGCACACAAATGATTCTCATTCCAAGAACAGGCAATTGACAGCTGTTAGGACAGAAGCCTTAGATGGAGCCATTGCACTCACCTCGCAGGACTTTGCCAGATGGACAGCATGAACACACTGCAAAAAGTGGCAGCATTAAATGAGTGTATGGTATTATTATATGTAACTCAGACACAAGGAAATTCTCCTACGCGTTGTTGACCATCTGTGTTTTCAGTAACAGAATTATTTTGCAGGTTGGGAGTGGAAACACGGTCCGACTGATGAAAAGTTATTCTAAAGAATGTTTCCAAACCTGGCCTGGGCAGGCATGGTAATACAGCGACGAAAAGGGATGATCGCCAAGTCTTATCATTGAATAGCAATAGCGAGCATCTAAATAAAACCAATCGATCAACTTTTCCATCAGCTGGGGTATCTTTTGGAACTTGCACACATAATGATTAAAGCTGGATACGCACTATACAATTTTCTTTAGATATTTTCCTAGATTTACCATAACCATATAATATGAGATCAAACCTTAACAGTTTCAATTTATATGCAATCAGGCAGGCCCTCGCACTACACGGTTTTGGTAAATCTAAAGGAAATCAAACAACAAAAGTTGTATAGTGTGTATCCAGCTTTATGCCGCGTACACACCATCGGATTTTCCGACAACAAATGTTGGATGTGAGCTTGTTGGCGGAAAATCCGACCGTGTATGTATGCTCCATCGGACATTTGTTGTCGGACTTTCCGCCAACAAATGTTGGCTAGCAGGTTCTCAAATTTTCCGCCAACAAATGTTTGTTGTCGGACCTTCCGATCGTGTGTACACAAGTCCGTCGCACAAAAGTCTACGCATGCTCGGAATCAAGTACGAGCCGGAAGCGCTCGGTTTTGTAAAACTAGCGTTTGCAATGGAGATATCACGTACGTCTTGTACGTCACTACGTTCGTAATTGTTGGCCAACATTTGTGAGACCGTGTGTATGCAAGACAAGTTGGAGCCAACACCCTTCGAACAAAAATACACGGTTTTGTTGTTGGAAAGTCCGATCGTGTGTACGAGGTTTTAGGCTCATTTCACACCTGTTTGGTTTTTTTGGTGCTTTTTGCACCATGTCTTGGCCATGTCTTGGTAGGTTTGCAGTTGTGCCATACTCTTTCCATATTCAGATGATGGATTGAACAGTGCTCTGTGAGATGTTCAAAGCTTGGGATATTTTTTTATAACCTAACCCTGCTTTAAACTTCTCCACCACTGTATCCCTGACCTGTCTGGTGTGTTCCTTGGCCTTCATGATGAGGTTTGTTCACTAAGGTTCTCTAACAACCCTCTGAGGGCTTTAAAGAACAGCTGTATTTATACTGAGATTAAATTACACACAGGTGGACTCTATTTACTAATTAGGTGACTTCTGAAGGCAATTTGTTCCACTAGATTTTAGTTAGGGGTATCAGAGTAAAGGGGGCTGAATACAAATGCACGCCACACTTTTCACATATTTATTTGTAAAAAAAAATTGAAAACCATTTATCATTTTCCTTCCACTTCACAATTGTGTGGCACTTTGTGTTGGTCTATCACATAAAATCCCAATAAAATACATTTAAGTTTTTGGCTGTAACATGACAAAAGGTGGAAAGTTTCAAGGGGTATGAATACTTTTTCAAGGCACTGTATTTGTCAGTGAAGGCCTATTCTTAGAGCTTTGCCCACAGAGTCCAATATCAAAGGGAACTGCAAGAGTGCAACAAGAAGATTCAAAATGACCCTTATGGACAAAATCTGTGACCAAACCAATAAGGTGCCCCCCTTACTACAGCCATGGACAGCCTTGATGTTCCAGCACTACAAGTGTCAATACTTATCTTATTACAGTAATTCTAGTAATTAGATGCAATTACCTTTTACGGAAATGTATTATCTAAAATAATATATAATTTGTATTGTCATTCAATTAAGTGACCACCATGCTGAGATAATTAGCAGTCACACCATCACATGCATACAGGACAAAGCTGGCATTCTCTATGACCTAAGTGACAAATGACCTAGAGAATAAAGTCTATCCTACAACCAGTTCTGTGTATTCACTGTAATTATGTTCTCCCATTTCTGCCGTGTACAATACTGCTATTATTCATGTGTGTTCTGGTAATGTGGGGGGGGGGACGGGACGGGACACACATTTATATATAATGACCTCATGTACTCAGCCCTAGTGATCAATACTGAAACTATTGTAGCTTCAAAGACAAAGAAACCACAGCATGTTGGTTTTCCAACACTTACTAAGCACAGTGCCAACCATCTTCTCTTGCCTCTGAAGAAAAACATCAGCCAACCTAAGGCCTCATACAATGTCAATTTTGGACATATTTCTGCATCCAGGAGATATACACTATATTATCAAAAGTATTGGGACTCTGCCTTTACACGCACATGAACTTTAATGGCATCCCAGTCTTAGTCCGTAGGGTTCAATCAGTGGCGTTGCTATGGGGGGGCGGGCTGCACCGGGTGACACCGGGGCCGCCATCCGCCGTTACACACTGTATTATATAATTATATTGCAAGCTGTGCGGGGCAGCGAGGCTGCCTATGACACTCCCCCGTCAGGTTAAGCTGTCACTCGGCCCCTCTGGGATCTCCAATATCAGTCCCGTGGGCGGAGCTGGAGGTGTGGCTGCCTCCTCCACTCCTCCCACAGACTCCTTCACTATGGCTTATCCCGCAGCTGAAGGAAAAAGAGGCAAGGACTCAGCAGCCCCGCCCGGGTCTTCATCTGCAGGAATGATTCTGTAAGCTACTGCACAGTGCACACTATCACTGCACATTCCTGACCTGCCCTATACCAACCCAACCTGTCCTATGCTACCCCAAGCTGGCACTATACCACCCCAACCTGGCAATATACCACCCCAACCTATCCTTTGCCACCCCAACCTGCCCTATACCACCCCAACGTGGTACTATACCACCCCACCCTGTCCTATGCCACCCCAAACTGTCCTATGCCACCCCAACCTGTCCTATGCCACGCCAAGCTGGCACTATACCAACCCAACCTATCCTATGCCACCCTATACTATGATTTACAGGGGCCGTTTGGGAGTGTGCCCCGTGACCATGCACTGCCTGCAGGGCACTGGGCAGGATGGGGGGGTGACACCATGTTTTGCCGCACCAGGTGACACCAACCCTAGTGACGCCACTGGGTTCAATATTGAGTTGACCTACCCTTTGCAGCTATAACAGCTTCAACTCTTCTGGGAAGGCTGTCCACAAGGTTTAGGAGTGTGTCTATGGCAGTGGTTCCCAACTCCTGTCCTCAGGACCCACTAACAGGCCAGGTTTGCCAAATAGCTGAAATACATCACAGGTGATATAATTTGCTGCTCAGTGATTGCAGTATTCTAGTCTGCATCTCCCCAAGGTAATACTTAAAACCTGGCCTGTTAGTGGGTCCGGAGGATAGGAGTTGAGAACCACTGGTCTATGGGAATGTTTGACCATTCTTCCAGATGCGCATTTGTGAGGTCAGCCACTGATTTCGGACGAGAAGGCCTGGCTTACAGTCTCCGCTCTAATTCATCCCAAAGGTGTTCTATTAGGTTGAGGTCAAGACTCTTTAGGTCTATTAGGTTGAGGTCAGGTCATTGTCCAAAATGTCTTGGTATGCTGATGCCTTAAGAGTTCCCTTCACTGAAACTAAGGGGCCAAGTAAAAACAACCCCACACCATAATCCCCATATCACCAAATGATTTGGACCAGTGCACAAAGCAAGGTCCAAAAAGACATGGATGAGCGAGTTTGGGGTGGAGGAACTTGACTGGTCCTGACCTCAACCCGATAGAACACCTATGGGATGAATTAGAGTGGAGACTGGTAGCCAGGTCTTCTCGTCCAACATCAGTGCCTGACCTCACAAATGCGCTTCTGGAAGAATGGTCAAATTTTCACATAGACACACTCCTAAACCTTGTGGACAGCCTTCCCAGAAAAGTTGAAGCTGGTATAGCTGCAAAGGGTGGGCCAACTCAGTATTAAACCCTACGGACTAAGACTGGGATTTGATTAAAGTTCATGTGCGTGTAAAGACAGGTGCCCCAATACTTTTGGCAATATAGTGTATGTACTTGCATAAACTTGCACACAAGCCTAAATCCATAAAAGTTACTTGTGCGCATCCAGGGATTTACAACCATTCATGGGTTTATGTAAGTACAGCATATCCCAGAGTACAGACACTCAGTACTATGGGCAACTGTAAGCTCAACTCCCTCCGCCACTCTCCCAGCAGTGACTTAACAGCTCACCCGCCCAAGTAGGGGTTCAACAACTCTGCCTCCCTCTGCTCTCCTCTGAGCACTTACCCAGGGGAGGAGAACATACTGAGTTCCAGAGAGATCCAATTAATGCAATGTCAATTCTTCTGCTTTGAGAATGAATTTCCCCACAGTGCCTGCAGCTACAGTACAGAGCTTGTTGGGGGCTTGTTTTAAAGTTCATTTACTGGTTAAGAATATGCAAATACTTGAATAGCCACAGCCTGAATATTGTACAAGCCACCTTTGTATTCTTACCAGGAAAGTGACACAGCAAGTGACAATCCGCAACATATCAGGTGACGTGGCAAGTGACAATCCGCAACATGTGGCAGGTGACATGGCAAGGGACAATCCCCACCTTAGCAGGAAAGTGACACAGCAAGTGACAATCCGCAACATGTGGCAGATGATGTGGCAAGGGAAACCGCAACTTGTGGCAGGTGACATGGCGAGGGACAATCCGCAACGTGTGGCAGGTGATGTGGCAAGGGACTATCCGCAACGTGTGGCAGGTGACGTGGCAAGGGACAATCCGCAACGTGTGGCAGGTGATATGGCAAGGGACAATCCGCAAAGTTTGGCAGGTGACGTGGCAAGGGACAATCCGCAACGTGTGGCAGGTTCATATGGCAAGGGACAATCCGCAAAGTTTGGCAGGTGACGTGCCAAGGGACAATCCGCAACGTGTGGCAGGCGACGTAGCAGGTGTCAATCTGCAACTTGTGGCAGGTGACGTGGCAAGTGACAATCCGCAACGTGTGGCAGACGGCGTGGCAAGTTACAATCCGCAACGTGTGGCAGGTGATGTGGCAAGTGACAATCGGATTTTGGCTTTTTCATCAGACAAAAGCTGGATGTGCAGGCTATAATATTTTTGTCAGGTGTGAACTCAACGTCCGATTTTCATTTCATTAGTACGGTTTTCGTACGATAAAAAATCGTAAGAGCAAGACTACGCATGCTCAGAAACGAAAGAATACATACAAAACTATTCAACACGTTACGTCACTTCTGACGTTGTATTCTGTCGTACGAAAATTTTCGTATTGTGAGTAACCTCTTCACTTTCGACATGAGACTAGCATGCCACAAAAAATGGACGTTCGTTTGTCCGAAAATTTAAATGTGTGTACGAGGCTTTACAAGGCCTCTTGGCAAAGCTGAAATCCTTGTAACGTTTGAATGAGGGGTTCAAATGATAGAATCTCCTTTTATCAGAATGTATAGTTTAACCAAAATATTTTTTCAAGCATTTCTCTGTAGACTGAGGATTATTTATGTACCTCAACAGTGTAAACTGCGGTGCCTGGTAGGAACAATTTCCCTCATAAATCTGCATGCTGGGCTTAGATTGAGTGAAACAAACGCACTTGTCTGCTGTAAGCTACATAGTTTGTGTATTGCTGAAAATGGCAGTTGTGAAAGCAGTGTGATCACAGTGACACATAGGACATACTCAGGTGAGAAGGTGACAAGGTGGACAAGGACAAATTTTGTATGACATCTCCACCAACCTGATGGCTCGCTGCCCTGGGTTGCACTCCGAGATAATTTAGACTTAGTGGTTTTGCTCGTTGTGCGTTGTATGACCGGAGATGGTGACGGGCTTTCACCCCGAATGCTAGACAGGTCCTGCATGCTGAAGCTCCTCAGTCTTTCTGACAGCGCCCCCTGTCCCTGGAAGAAGGGGAAAAAACATTGCTTACTTTAAAATTATCCATTTTTTTTTCTGTGCTGGCTTTTTAAGTGCAAGTAAACATAAAACAAAAGTTAACGTAAGCAAAAGAAACACTAACTGCTCAGTGTTCTAATACAGAAAGTATAGAAGTAGCATTTTAAAAATTGAAATCTTAATTTCAGAGGATTTTCAGTTTTAATAAGGAGATAATAAAACTATTAGGTAGTGTTTTAAAATGTTCACATTTATATTTATTATTCATTAGTGTTACAATAAAATGTGGCATTCACTTGGATAACATATATTATTGTATAACTATAGGCAAAACTTTTTTGTTTTTGTTTTTAAAAGAGTGGAGAGGGATTAGAAATGCAGTCAGTTTTTTTCCTGTCTGTGCCCCCGTTAGGGAGATTCCCCCTCTCTATTGGTCCTGTTTACCATTATCATTGAAAGTGAATATAAAAGAAAACCCCAAATTTCGGGTTGTGCCCAGAAAAGAAATATAGGGGAAATCTTCCAACCATCCAGTTCAAATTCCCTTAAAGTGTTACTAAACCCACAACAGTAAAATCAGTCTGTATATGCAGTAAAGCATGCTTGTTATACTCACTGTGGAACCTAAGGGGTTAATTCTCTGCATTGTGTAAAAAGGCTGTGTGATCCTGTCTTCTCTGATCCTCCCTTTCTTCCACTGTCTCAAAAAAAAACCTGATAATTACAGAGTCAGTGGACAGGCTGCACATGCGCAGTTTTATGTGTATTGAGTTTTTTTTTATTCCTTGGGAGAGTGCATGTGATCAGCACAGGGCCAATCAGCACTGTCCAAACAGAGGGTCAGGGGTAGGGTTGCCACCTCTACAGTTTTCTCCCGGACAGTCCCATTTTTGAATGATGTGTTCGAGTTTACTTCTGCCCCGGACACATTATTCAGACGGGGTGCACTGAGAGTGACATGTCTCTCTTCTCCCTGACAGCAGCTTGGTTCAGCAGAGCAGAGCACAGTGTCAGTGTGCCAAAGCTCCTCCCCTCCTCCTCCTTCTCTGTTCTGTACACACACGAGGAGGAGGGGGGGAGCAGGGATGCACTGATATCAGGTCTGTAGAAATTTTTTATTATGCTCAGTAGATGGAAGAGGGAGGGAGAGAGAGCGGCTGGAAAGGGGGACAAGGTAGAAAAAATGTGGAGTGATCGAGGGGTTAGGAGGATATGTGCTGGGGGGGCTTTGGCAGGAGAAAGATATGCTAGAAGTGTGGACTGGATTTTAAATCTGACAACCCCTCCTAGCACTATCTCTCTTCATTCCCAAAGGACCCCCCAGCACATATCCTACCCCCCTACCCCTCCCCCTTGCACTGGCCCTCTTCTCTCACAAAGTGCCCCCCCAGCACATATCTCACCCCCCAAGTGCCCCAGCACATATGGGCACCGGCTGCATATGATGGGCACAGAGGCTGTATGATTGGCACAGGCTGCATATGATGGGCACAGAGGCGGCATATGATGGGCACAGTAGCTGTATGATTGGCACAGAGGCAGCATATGATGGGCAGAGTGGCTGTATGATGAGCACAGAGGCTGCATATGATGGGCACAGTGGCTAGATATGATGGGCACAGTGGCTGCATATGATGGGCATAGTGGCTACATATGATGGTCACAGTGGCTGCATTTGATGGGCACAGAGGCTGCATTTTATGGGCACAGAGGCTGCATTTTATGGGCACAGTGGCTGCATATGATGGGCACAATGGCTGCATTTAATGGGGCACAGTGGCTGCATTTTATGGGGCACAGGGAGGCTGCAATTGATGGTTTTTTTTTAGAATTTTTCAGTTTGTTTGCGCCCCCCCAAAAAATTTGAGAACCAGCTGTCACTGCCTCCCAGCAAATATCTAACTCTCCTCACCCCCTGCTAGCACTAGCCCTCTCCCCAGGACATATCTGACCCCTGCATTCCATGCAGAACATGTTCTCACAATTCAGCCACGCGCACTGTTTTCTGTAGCGAGCTATGCGCCATATTACTACTCTCTTTCAGGCCACCAAAAGTGTCCCAGGTCTTTTACAATCTTATAGCGTATACCCCCCCCCCCCAAAAAAATGCCACTGCTAAAGTGTTTGGGTTTGGTTTGAAGAAAAGGTGGCAACCCTAGTCAGGGGTCCTGCATTCTCATTGGACAAACGTGGGAGAATGAAAACTCCTCCTACAAGCTTTAACCAGACACTCATAGAAATCATAAGACTGCTCTAACTGCTAATGAGAAAAGGTATTTTGCAGTTTATATTTACTAAAACAATTGCATTTCCAAATTCAGTGTATTATGGGAGAGCAGATATAGTGAATGCAGGGTCCTGGTTTTAGTAACACTTTAATTTTCAGGGATTTCCTCTCACTTCCTGTTAGGCTATGAGACAGGAAGTGAAGGGAGATCTACGCAAAACCATCAAACCACCATAATAGAAAACCTTTTTCCTAATCGATATACAGCTGTCACATGACCCAGCTTTTTCCCAGCCTGTCTGCAGGGAAACATAAACAGGAAGAGCTTCTAGTCCTCAGCTGCTGGTCACAAGTTCAAAATAAAAAAACAGCCTTTGGAATACAGAGTAAAAACAAATAAATAATATCAATAAACGGTTTTAAATTGTTATACGAATATATATTTGAAATCAAATCTTTCTTATTTCTTGGTAATAACATGGTGTGGGCAGATTTCTGCCCGTCACAGGCTGTGTCACGCCCCCTCCAGCCTGTGCCTTAGAATAAGAGGAAGGTGAAGCCTCTATTAATTTACATGTAATTTCCCGCCTCTATTGTATTTAGCTGGTTAGTGGGCTTTGAGGAGGAGCAGGGAGGGATTGGGCTGTCATTTACCAGAGTGTATACACCCACAGGTGTGACTCACTTGGATAACATCTATTAAAGTATAACTAAAGGCAAAGCTTTTTTGTTGTTTTTGATAGCGTGGAGAAGGATTAGAACACCCGTGAGTTATTATTGCTGTCTGTGCCCTCGTTAGATTGAGATTTACTCTCTATTTGTCCTGTTACCATTATCGGACGCCTTGTGCCCAGTGTATGCTGGGATTCGGGTAAGCGGTCATCTACCTGTCCCCATATAACAGCTGTATACTGTTCAAATTTATATATTGTCTAAACATTGTCTTCTCCTGTATGTGATTAAATGCATTGTTTTTTGATCATGTGCTAATTAAATTGAAGATATTTTCCTGATGAAAGTGCTCATTCCGCGAAACTAGTAGAAATACTGTCCGTGACCAACTATCCCACTGTGATTTTCCCCATCAGGGGAGTTTTACCTTGGTGATACACATGGACCGTCACCTAGTTTTTATTCATCATTGATATTTTTGACATGTATTGTGCATCAATACACTTTTGTATATCTTTTTACTATTTTTGTCATGTATTGTGCATCAATACACTTTTGTATATCTTTTTACATGATTGTTTCTATATCTAAACTTACTTTTATTGTACTGTACCGAGATAGTCCAACTGCCCCTTATTTCTCTGGTGAGTACCTGGCTGGGGACCAGGCTTCCAAACCCCTTATCTCTGTTACCATTATCATTGAAAGTTAAAGAAAACCCCAAATTTTAGGTTGTACCTTGAAAAGTAATAAAGGGAAAATCGTCCAACCATCCAATTCAAATTCCCTTAATTTTCAGGGATTTCCTCTCACTCCCTGTTTGGCTATGGGACGGGAAGTGAAGGGAAACCTTCACAATAGGACACAGATGGCGGAAACAAAAATCTGACAGCGGTTATAACCCTCCCTTGCTCTATCCAAAATGAAAAAAAAAATGCCTATAGTTCTAATTTAAGCCAAGCTACTCAGTTTGGTTATATAACACTCCTACAATACAAATTACACACATTAAATATGACAAATGCACAAAGCTATTCATCCTGTGAGACTACATATACATTTTTTTGTGCACATGGTGGGAAAACAAATGTTTTATTCTATTTTCTCTCCAGGTCGAATGTTTTCATTCATACATTCATGTCAGGTGGCCCTGTGCCACCTTGTAACTAGTGTTGCAGGGCACCTAGAAAGATGATACAGAGTACTAAATGTCTTTGTCTCATGGGGAACTGAATAATGTAAAAAAAAAAAAAAAAAACGATCATTCTTCTTTAAATATAAAACATGACAATTTTATAAATGAGAAGGGCAGGGTTTTCTATGTTCTAATGTCAGAAGGTCTGGCTGCAGAAACATAAAATGTGGGTGCAGCTACAGTGAAGAATTACAGATGTGCAAGAAATATGCAGGCCGTGAGAAGAATATGACAAGGCTTAGATTCCCTGAAATCATGTTTGGATATAACTAGGATACCGGAGAAAATGACGCCAGATGAAAGAGAAGCTGACAACACTACCATTAATGTACTGCAGTGTCTCATCACAAGATTTTCTGCTAAATAAACAGCCAGATACAGAACTGTACTAATACAGGCGAGTCCCAAATGTACTCTCTATAAACAAACAAGTCCCCGGTGTTTATTTCATTCCAACAGTAACCTCAAATGCATTGCTCAAGTGTACACTATGGGGTTGATTTACTAAAGGAAAATAGACAGTGCACTTTGCAAGTACAGTTGCTCCAGAACTTAGAACTCCAGTTTCTTTGTTACAGACCTTGTTTAATGCTCCTCCTCCTGAAGAAGTAGAGATATCCGCAAAACATGTAGAAGGCTTATGCCCTGTACACACGATCGGACATTGATCGGACATTCCGACAACAAAATCCATCGTTTTTTTTGTGACGGATGTTGGCTCAAACTTGTCTTGCATACACACGGTCACACAAAGTTGTCGGAAAATCCGATCGTTCCGAACGCGGTGACGTAAAACACGTACGACGGGACTATAAACGGGGCAATAGCCAATAGCTTTCGTCTCTTAATTTATTCTGAGCATGCGTGGCACTTTGTATGTCGGATTTGTCTACACACGATCGGAACTTAAAGGATCGGCTTTTGTTGTCGTAAAATTTTATAGCCTGCTCTCAAACTTTGTGTGTTGGAAATTCAGATGGAAAAAGTCAGATGGAGCCCACACGCGGTCGGAATTTCCGACAACAAGCTCTGATCGCACATATTCCGTCGGAAAGTCCGACCGTGTGTACAGGGCATTAAAGTGGCTGTAAACTTTTCTTCTTCCTATAATCCAATGTGTTATATTAAAGTATGTGCCCCTGTGTACGTTATTTATAAAAAAAAATGCCGCTTCATACCCAATTTCAGAGCGCTGCTCAAGTGACCGCCCGCCACTGTCTTCCCCGATCCGGCAGCTACAGCAAGTGGGGCTGAGAATACTCAGCTGAGTCAGCAGGGAGAAGGGCAGGAGCACTGCAAAAATTAGGTATGAAGCGCCATTTTTTTAATAAATAACATACACTGGGGCACATACTTTAATATAACACATTGGATTATAGGAAGAAAACAATAATTTGTTCAGCAGGAGGGAAGGGGTGGGCACTGACATAGCTGACAGGCCAGGGAGGGAGGAGGGGGAGAGAGGACAGAGGAGAGCTGAGGGGGGAGAGAGGACAGAGGAGAGCTGCGGATGACAGAGGCACAAAAACTGACCACGGTGTCAGGGCTCAGCAGCCGTGATAAACTGTGGTCATTTTACAGGGGGAAGGGCAAAACCAGGCAGGAGCAACCAGGTATTTCAGGTCATACAGGGGGCCAAATGACACAGCACAAGCACTACGCTGCATAATATGCTTTTTTTTTTTTTTTTTTTAGGGTTACAAAAACTTTAACGTTCACTGAGGACTAATTATTCCTCCATCTGCTATTCGGGGGGATACCAAGCATCAGTGTAACGAGAAACTGCCTGTTTTGTAGTACCGAGTCATATAATGAGACTGTTGTTTTGAAATCTATATTTGCACACTTGTCTTTTTATATAGAGTGGGGAAAATAATTATTTGGTCCCCTGCAGATTTTGTAGGTTAGCCCACTTACAAAGAAATGAAGGGTCTATAATTTTTTATCATAGATGTATTTTAAATGATAGAGACAGAATATCAACGAACAAATACAGAAAAATTATACAAATGTTATAAAGTGAGTTGCAGTTCAGTGAGTAAAATAGGTATTTGATTCCCTACCAACCAACAATAATTCTGGCTCCCACAGACTGGCTGCAGTATGTGCTCATGTGGTACACAGATTAGTCCTGTCAATTTAAGAAGGTGCTCCTAACGACTACTCGTTATGTGTATAAAGACACCTGTCCACAGAAATCTAAAGAGCTGTCAAAGGACATTAGGGACAAGATTGTTGACCTGCACAAGTCTGGAATACAAGACCATCAGCAAGAAACTTGCTGAGAAGGAGACAACTGTTGGAGTGATTATTCACAAATAGAAGAAATACAAAATAACCATCAATCGCCCTCGGTCTGGAGCTCCATGCAAGATTTCACTTCATGGGGTAAGAATGATCATAAGAAAAGTGAGGGATCAGCCCAGAACTACACGGGAGGGGCTTGTGAATGATCTCAAGGTAGTTGGGACCACAGTCACCAAACAAACCATTGGTAACACAATACACCACCTTGGATTGAAATCCTGCAGCACCCGCAAGGTCCCACTCCATAAGAAGGCACATGTACAGCCCCATCTGAAGTCTGCCAATGAACATCTAAATGAGAAGGATTGGGAGAAAGTGCTGTGGTTAGATGAGACCAAAATTGAGCTCTTTGGCATTAACTCGACTTGCCATGTTTGGAAGAAGAAAAAAGCTGACTATGACTCTAAGAACACCATCCCTACAGTCAAGCATGGAGGTGGAAAGATGATACTTTGGGGCTGTTTCTCTGCTAAAAGGTACAGGCCGACTTTGCCGCATTGAGGGGCCAAAGAACAGGGCCATGTATTGTAAAATCTTGGATGAGAATCCTCTTCCCTCAACCAGAACACTGAAGGTGGGTGGTGGGAGAAGCACATCAATCCCTTCACGCTGACATAATGCAAATATGCGGCCTTCGGCTTGAAGGGGTTGTACCGGGGTGATGCATACACCTGCAGGCATCACCCCAGTACAATTTTTTTAGACCTGACGGTTGGCTTTCTTATGATAACAATCAATGCAGCTAAGCAGCCACTCAGTCGTTATAAGCAGCAGGTCCCCACCTCCCGCCACCTTCCACGGCTCGCGAGGAGTCTCCCTTCCCACTGAGAGGGCAAAGCGACCAGACCGGAAGCGATGTCATTATATCATTTCTGGTTTACGGAAGACTTAAAGGCGCCAAATTTAAAAAAATGGCAGCATTCAAAACTTGCTGTTTTGAAAGCTTTTAAGTGCAAAGGAGGGATTTGGGGTCTTCTAAACCCCAGATCTCTCCATAAAGAGTACCTGTCACTGCCTTATTCTGTCACAAGGGATGTTTACATTCCTTGTGACAGCAATAAAAGTGATCAGAAAAAATTAATTCAAAGGAACAGCGTAAAAATTTTTTTTTAAAGTGCCCCATCCCTCCGTGCTCGCGCGCAGAAGCAAACTCATACGTAAGTCGCGCCCGCAAATGTAAACAGTGTTCAAACCACACATGTGAGGTATTGCTGTGATCGCCAGAGCGAGAACAATAATTCTAGCACAAGACCTCCTCTGTAACTCTAAACTGGTAACCTGTAGAGATTTTTAAGTACCGTAGTTTGTCACCATTCCATGAGTGTACGCAATTTTAAATCATGACATGTTAGGTATCTATTTAATCGGCGTAACATAATCTTTCACATTATACAAAAAAAAATGGAATAACTTTACTTTTTTGTATTTTTTTTATTATTATTTATGAAAGTGTATTTCTTCCAAAAAAATTGCATTTGAAGGACTGCTGCGCAAATACAGTGTGACATAAAATATTGCAATGATCACCATTTTATTCTCTAGGGTCTCTGCTAAAAAAAATATACATACTGTTTGGGGATTTTAAGTAATTTTCTAGCAAAAAAAATCTGATTTTAACTTGTAAGCAACAAGTGTCAGAAAAAGGCTTAGGCATGAAGGGGTTAAAGTCATGGAGTGTCCTAGCCAGTCTTCAGACCCTAATCCTATAGAAAATTTATGAAGGGAGCTGAAACATTGAGTTGCCAAGAGACAGCCAAGAAACCTTAAGGATTTAGAGAAGATCTATAAAGAGGAGTGGACCAAAATCCCTCCTGAGATGTGCAAACCTGGTCACCAACTACAAGAAACGTCTTACTTCTGTGCTTGCCAACAAGGGTTTCTCCACCAAGTACTAAGTCATGTTTTGCTTGGGGATCAAATACTTATTTTACTCACTGAACTGCAACTAAGGCCCCTTTCACACTTACACGACTTGTCCCACGATTTTGTACTGCAAAATCGTATGACAAGTCATTCTCCATGATTTTCAATGACTACCATTCATATTGGCACGACTTTAAGTCATGCCGATTGGAAAGTAGTCCCTGCACTACTTTGGTCCAACTTCTATGCGAGTTGTACTCCATAGACCTCAATGTTAAACCCTCAAGTAGCATGCAAGTTGTGCCTGAATAATATAGACACGACTTCAGTACGACTTTGTAAGCACAAGCCTGGCTCGCTGATCGGGAAAGGAAAACTTTTTTTTCCTTTCCCGATGAGCGACAGGCAGTGCTGACAGCTGTCTGGTATGAATCCAGAGGGGGAACTCCACGCCAAGTTTTAAATTAAAAAAACGGCGTGGGTTCCCCCCCCCAGGGGCATACCAGGCCCTTAGGTCTGGTATGGATCTAAGGGGAACCCCCTACGCCGAAAAATCGGCGTGGGCCCCCCCAAAATCCATACCAGACCCTTATCCGAGCACGCAGCCCGGCCGGTCAGGAATGGGGGTGGGGACGAGCGAGTGCCCCCCCTCCTGGACCGTACCAGGCCGCATGCCCTCAACATGGGGGGGTGGGTGCTTTAGGGCATGGGGGGCACCCTGCCGGCCCCCCCACCCCAAAGCACCTTGTCCCCATGTTGATGAGGACAAGGGCCTCTTCCCGACAACCCTGGCCGTTGGTTGTCGGGGTCTGCGGGCGGGGGACTTATCGGAATCCGGGAGCCCCCTTTAATAAGGGAGCCCCCAGATTCCGGCCCCCCACCCTATGTGAATGAGTATGGGGTACATGGTACCCCTACCCATTCACCTAGGGAAAAAAGCGTCAATAAAAAACACACTACACAGGTATTTAAAATAATTTATTAGGCAGCTCCGGGATCTTCTTCCGACTTCGGGGGTCTCTCCGCCGTCTCCTCCCGGTGTCCTGATCTTCTGCCGGCTCCTCCGCTTTCTTCTGCAGCTCAATTGCTAGCGGTGGTCCGGACTTCTGCCTTCTTCTTTTCTTCCAGAGATGTTGACACGACGCTCTCTCCAGCTGGAATGGTCTCTGAATGCTCCGCAACGGACTTATATAGGCGGTGACCCCGCCCCCTTATGAGGTCACTGTCCCGGGGCATGCTGGGACTGTGCCGTCATAAGGGGGCGTGGTCATCACCCGGTGACCACGCCTCCTAAAACGTCACAGTCCCAGCATGCCCAGGGACTGTGACGGCATAAGGGGGCGGGGTCACTGCCTATACAAGTCCGTTGCGGAGCGCACAGAGACCATTCTGGCTGGAGAGAGCGTCGTGTCAACATCTCTGGAAGAGAAGAGGGAAGAAGACGATCCAGAGGTCTGGACCACCGCTGGCAAAAGAGCGCCAGAAGATAGCGGTGGAGCCGGCAGAAGATGCGGACACCGGGAGAAGACGCCGGAGAGACCCCCGAAGTCGGAAGAAGATCCCGGAGCTGCCTAATAAATTATTTTAAATACCTGTGTACTGTGTTTTTTATTGACGCTTTTTTTCCCTAGGTGAATGGGTAGGGGTACCATGTACCCCATACTTATTCACATAGGGTGGGGGGGCCGGGATCTGGGGGCCCCCTTATTAAAGGGGGCTCCCAGATTCCGATAAGCCCCCGCCCGCAGACCCCGACAACCAACGGCCAGGGTTGTCGAGAAGAGGCCCTTGTCCTCATCAACATGGGGACAAGGTGCTTTGGGGTGGGGGGGGCCGCAGGGCGCCCCCCCATGCCCCAAAGCACCCACCCCCCATGTTGAGGGCATGCGGCCTGGTTCGGTCCAGGAGGGGGGGGCCGCTAGCTCATCCCCACCCCCATTCCTGACGGCCGGGCTGCGTGCTCGGATAAGGGTCTGGTATGGATTTTGGGGGGACCCCTACGCCGATTTTTCGGCGTAGGGGGTTCCCCTTACAATCCATACCAGACCTAAGGGCCTGGTATGCCCCTGGGGGGGAACCCACGCCAGTTTTTTAATTTAAAACTTGGCGTGGAGTTCCCCCTTATGATTCATACCAACTACTGTATGTTTTCATTTGTTAATGCCAAAAACGTGGCAAAGTAGTACTGCTCCCAAATCGCGGTAAATCGCGGCAAATCGCGGTAAAATCGCGGCAAAATCGCGGCCGCGAAATCGCGGTAAAATCGTGCGACTTTGAAGTCGTATAAGTGTGAAAGGAGCCTTAAATTATAACAATTGTATCATGTGTATCATGCGTTTTTTCTGGAATTTTGGTTGATATTCTGTCTCTATCATTTAATAAAAACCCATGATAAAAATTATAGACCCTTCATTTCTTTGTAAGTGGGCAAACTTACAAAATCTGCAGTTGATCAAATAATTATTTTCCCCACTGTATCTTGTACAAATAAAATGTATGTTTTATATTTAAATTGTAATTATTGGGTACCGAGAAAGTCCATTTCATCCCAATTATTTGGGGACATACAGTGGATATAAAAAGTCTACACACCCCTGTCAAAAAGGTCAGGTTTCTGTGATGTAAAAAAATTGGACAAAGATAAATCATTTCAGAACTTTTTCAACCTTTAATCTGACCTATAAATTGTACAACTCAGTTGAACAACAAACTGAAATCTTTTAGGTGGAGGGAAGTAAAAATCAAAAACTAAAATAATATGGTTGCATAAGAGTGGACACCCTTAAATAAATACTTTGTTGAAGCACTTAGTCTTTTTGGGGTATGAGTCTATCAGCATGGCACATCTTGACTTGGAAAAATTTGCCCACTCTTCTTTGCAAAAACACTCCAAATCTGTCAGATTGCGAGGGCATCTCCTGTGCACAGCCCTCTTCAGATCACCCCACAGATTTTCAATGGGATTCAGGTCTGGGCTCTGGCTTCCAAAACTTTAATCTTCTTCTGGTGAAGCCATTCCTTTGTTGATTTGGATGTATGCTTTGGTTGTCATGCTGAAAGATTAAGTTCCTCTTTATGTTCTGCTTTCTAGCAGAAGCTTGAAGGTTTTGGGCCAATATTGACCGGTGTTTGGAACTGTTCATAATTCCCTCTACATTTACTGAGGCCCCTGTTCCAGCTGAAGAAAAACAGCCCCAAAACATGATGCTGCCACCACCATGCTTCACAGTGCATATGGTGTTCTTTTGGTGATGTGCAGTGTTGTTTTTGCACCAAACATATCTTTTGGAATTATGGCCAAAAGGTTCAACCTTGGTTTCATCAGACTATAACACATTTTCCCACATGCTTTTGGGAGACTTCAGATGTGTTTTTGCAAAATTTAGCCAGGCTTGGATGTTTTTCTTCATCAGAAAAGGCTTCCATCTTGCCACTCTACCCCATAGCCCAAACATGAAGAATATAGGAGATTGTTGTCACATGTACCACACAGACAGTACTTGCCAGATATTCCTGCAGCTCTTTTAATGTTGCTGTAGGCCTCTTGGCATCCTCCCTGACCAGATTTCTTCTCGTCTTTTCAGCAATTTTTAGAGGGACGTCCAGTTCTTGGTAATGTCTCTGTTGTGCCATATTTTCTCCACTTGATGATCACTGTCTTCACTGTGTTCCATGGTATATCTTATGCCTTGAAAATTCTTTTTTACCCTTCTCCTGACTGATACATTTTAATAATGAGATCCCTCTGATGTTTTGGAAGCTCTCTGCGGACCATGGCTTTTGCTGTAGGATGCGACTAAGAAAAAGTCAGGAAAGACCTACTAGAACAGCTGAACTTTATTTGGGGTTTATCAGAGGCACTTTAAAATGATGGCAGGTGTGTACTGACTCCTATTTAACATGAGTTTGAATGTGATTGCTGAATTCTGAACACAGCTACATCCCCAGTTATAATAGGGTGTGCACACTTATGCAACCACATATTTTATTTTTTTATTTTTACCCCTCCCCTAAAAGATTTCAGTTTGTTTTTCAATTGAGTTGTACAGTTTATAGGTCACATTAAAGGTGCAAAAAGTTCTAAAATTATTTAACTTTCTCTTATTTTTTTACATCACAGAAACCTGAGATTTTAACAGGGGTGTGTAGACTTTTTATATCCACTGTATGGGGGAATTGTTTGCTGCCCTTCAAATTCTTTATTCACAGGCCGATGGTACCCCCACAAACCTTAATGGAATACTCCATCAGAGGCCATGCCCTAGCCAGTGAGGAATGATGGAACTGCCTGTGTGTGGGAGATCATTCATTCCAGCACCCCAGTGGGGAATTATGGAACTGCATGCATGTGGGAGATCATTCATTCCGGCACTCCAGTGGGGAATGATGGAACTGTATGCATGTGGGAGATCATTCATTCCGGCACTCCAGTGGGGAATGATGGAACTGTATGCATGTGGGAGATCATTCATTCCGGCACCCCAGTGGGTAAAAATGGAACTGCATGTGTGTGGGAGATCGTTCATTCCGGCACCCCAGTGGGGAATTATGGAACTGCATACGTGTGGGAGATCATTCTTTCTGGCACCCCAGTGGGGAATGATGGAACTGCATGTGTGTGGGAGATCGTTCATTCCGGCACCCCAGTGGGGAATTATGGAACTGCATGCGTGTGGGAGATCATTCATTCTGGCACCCCAGTGGGGAATGATGGAACTGCATGTGTGTGGGAGATCATTCATTCCGGCACCCCAGTGGGGAATTATGGAACTGCATGCGTGTGGGAGATCATTCTTTCTGGCACCCCAGTAGGGAATGATGGAACTGCCTGCGTGTGGGAGATCATTCATTCCGGCACCCCAGTGGGGAATGATGGAACTGAATGCGTGTGGGAGATCATTCATTCCGGCACCCCAGTGGGGAATGATGGAACTGAATGCGTGTGGGAGATCATTTATTCTGGCACCCCAGTGGGGAATGATGGAACTGCATGCGTGTGGGAGTTCATTCATCCCGGCACCCCAGTGGGGAATGTTGGAACTGCATGCGTGTGGGAGTTCATTCATTCTGGCACCCCAATGGGAAATGATGGACATGCCTGCGTGTGGGAGATCATTCATTCAGGCGCCGTGGTTTTCTGAGAATGTACACTGAGCGGCGCATGTGTATTATGAACAAGCAGGTAAGTTTGTTCTAGTACATAGCATGTCCCTTCTGAAATAAAGAGCCTGCATGCTCACAATTTTTGTTATTTTACAGTTTAGTTATGCTTTAATGATTTCTTCGGAGCCCAGCCAATTTAAGCCCCAGTACTAATAATTACACACAATACCACCGGCTCTGGGGATGGCGCTGGCCGAGGAACCAGATTCCGGGCCTAGGCATGCATATGAATAAGGCATCGCGTTAGCCAGGAGACTTTTTTCCAGTTGCCATAGTGACCAGGATTTGTTCAGGCCCAATTTAAAATATAAAAACATAAGATGCATGGCCGTGTCACACCAACAAATTTGTAGCCGAGATTTGTAGTTGCCACAAATCTCACCATTAACTTCTGTGCCATATTGTACTTTAGGGTAAACAGCTCAGTAAAAATATACTATACTGTGCTTGTAGCTGATTTCAAAGGACAAAGTCTATTGCTAACCAAATGAGCTACAAATCACTGGAATTGATAAACCTGTCATTGGCTGCAATTATTTTTTCCTAGCACCAAAATGCTAATGAAAGAGATTATCTAGCTGCTACAAATCACTGCTGGAAAATCTCTTCTGTGACAAAGCTCATATAGCTCAAGCACATACCATGCTTTACTTGCCAACCATACACTGTAGTTTTACTGCTACGGTGCGGGCCGGTTGCGCAGAGTCACATATATACAGGATTTTGCATTTTCAGGTAGGGGGTGCGTGCGCCCGCCCACACGGCTGGGCTGGCATTAGTTCCAGCACATGCCAATCACCGGTTCCTGGCCAATGATTTATGGCCAAGACCCGCCGATCATCGGAGCGAGTGACAGTAGAGAGCTTTGTGTATGTAAACAACACAAACACAAAGTTAAAGCACCACACAGTAAACACTTTACACACAGGCACACATTTAACCCTTTGATTGCCCCAGATGTTAACCCCTTCCCAGCCAGTGTCATTAGTACAGTGGCAGTGTACAGTATTAGCACTGATCACTGTATTAGTGTTACTGGAGATGTCAGTGGCAATTATTCAGTTCCCCCCAGTTATAAGTCATTGATTAGTAGTATAATAAAGTAGTATATAAATCTTAGAAATTCCAGTATATATACCAGGGATCCTCAAACTACGGCCCTCCAGCTGTTGCAGAACTACACATCCCAAGAGGCATTGTAAAACTCTGACATTCACAGACATGACTAGGCATGATGGGAATTGTAGTTCCAGAACACCTGGAGGGCCGCAGTTTGAAGACCCCTGATATATACCATAGTTTGTGGGCGCTATAAGTTTCACACAAACCAATCGATAAACCTTTATTATGATTTTTTTTTTATCAAAAACATGATATATATAGTTAGGTCCATAAATATTGGGACATCGACACAATTCTAATCTTTTTGGCTCTATACACCACCACAATAGATATGAAATGAAACGAACAAGATGCGCTTTAACTGCAGACTTTCAGCTTTAATTTGAGGGTATTTACATCCAAATCAGGTGAACGGTGTAGGAATTACAACAGTTTGTATATGTGCCTCCCACTTTTAAGGGACCAAAAGTAATGGGACAGATTAACAATCATCTATCAAACTTTCACTTTTTAATACTTGGTTGCAAATCCTTTGCAGAGCTGATGACGACTCTTTAGCAGAAACGCGTTGGGTGGACCCTTCACAATTACCGCTACTCGATTTTTGTGCTTTTGATGATCTACTAATATGTGAGTTTATTTTTGATATTTTAATAAACCAGTGTTTACATTATTACGCTATGTGAGTTCTTTTATCCATTTCTCGCATGGTATATGAATATTCGTTTGTGGCCTTCTATTGGAATCTTACTTTCTATGCTGTACGGATAACTGTGGATGTTGAACTGCTATCTTGGTTTGGAAGTCATTGAGGATTTCTGAGAAGACGCATCATTCTGACTAGTTGGTCTCTAAGCCTTTTTGACTTGGATGACGTAAGTCCTCTCAAGTCAACAACCTCTGGTAAGCCTCTCGATGTCTTTGGTGACGGCCTCCTCACCACCAACACCTTTCCTGTTTACTTTGGTTGCCTCCAAGCCTCTACATAGCTATTCTACTTGCCTATTTTGATCCAGTTGATCCCTCAGCCTTTGTGACTTGGTTGACATAAGTCTTTCCAAGACATTTGCCTTTGGTAAGCCCCCTAAGACCCTGGGTGATGGCTTTCTCACTTTTCCTTATAATTTTCAACAACATCGGTGGACTTTTGACGAATGGCTTCTTGGTGGTGTTAATTCCATCTGAACTTTTTGGACTTTATTGATCTTTATATTTGAATTTCTGTTCACATGTTTAGTGTTTTTTTTTATAGCTCTGTATATCATACATGCACTATACACAGTATACTATATTTAGCTTATACTAATATTGCATTGTGGTTTTTATTTTGGTTCACAGTGTGTACACTGTATATGTACTATATAGAGTACATCATAGTTTTTCTATATTAACACTTAACTGTATGTTATTATTTACACTTTATTTGTGTTTAAGACACTATTTATTCAATTTTTAAGTTTATAGCGCCACACTTTTTTTGCAGATAAGGGGCATCTGTAGATAAAAACAAACTGTGAAGCTTTGAGTGAGGAGGGGCAATCCCTCAAATTCTGAGCTTGAGGCTACTTCATCAGGGGAGAGAAAGTCCCTGTGAGAAGGTTTGAATCAGAGAAAGAGCTCACCCCTGTAATGGTGAAGGTGAACAGTAATAGCTAAGCCTCACTTAGCAGCGTCCTAGAAACATCCTGGGAGTATTCCAGTCAGGCTTCATGAGGTATGTAAATAGTTTCCACCTATAACAAGGGCATTATTCAACTTTAGTCAAAGCCGCGCAGTTTGTTTTTGTCTACAGACGACCCTTATCTGCATAGGCAGTTTTGTGATAAAAGGTGAACTAACCATTTAAAGTGATACTAAAGTCTCTGTTATTTTTAATAAAAAAAACTTGCCCTGTGCAGTGGTTTTGCACAGAGCAGCCCAGATCCTCGTCTTCTGGGGTCCCTCTTCAGCCCTCCTGGCCCCTCCCTACCGTTGAGTGCCCCCACAGCAAGCAGCTTGCTGTGGGGGCACCCGAGCCGAGTCACGGCTCCCTGTGTCCATTCAGACACGGAGCTGCAGCCTGGTCCCACCCATTTCTCTCCTTACTGGCTCACTGATTTTGATTGACAGCAGTGGGAGCCAATGGCGCCAAGCTGCTGTCTCAGCCAATGAGGAGGGGAGTCCCGAACAACCAAGTTTCTCCTGCAACATCGTTGGATCCAGATTGGGGGTCAGTGACCAGTAGATCTCGGACAGGTGACTGGTAGATCTCAGTCTGGGCTTGCTGACCCACCATTCCAAAGCATCGAACAGAGTGCAATGCGGAGGGGCTACTTGTAAAGTTGGAGCTGTGGTAGGGAGCAAGAGCCACATAATCAGTGGTGCTGGCTCCTGTCCCATGCGGAGTGATACCAACTGCACTCCACCTCTTATCCCAGCTAGTGGTCTCCAGAGTATTGCCAGCAGCAGGAAATAAGAAATCTTTAGGTCAGTGTGAAGCAATACACTGGGCATAATAGTATAGGGCTGCTTTCACACTGATGTGCTGCAGTTTATCCACACCGCGGGTGCAGTGTACCTGTATCTTTCCTGGGTTTTCTGCGCTTAGCCATAGACTTCTATTATGTCCTTTGGGTTTGGTGCACTTTCCGAAAGCACACCAAAACTCCTGAATGTAGATGTTTTGGTGCACTTTCTTAAGAGCTAACCGAGGAAAGTTGCAGATGCACTGCGCTACACCCACGGTGCGGGTAAACCGCAGCACATCAATGTGAATGCAGCCTTATAGGGGGCTCAGACCAGTAAGGGTTCATTTACATTTGCAATTTGGGGAGTGGTAAAACCCCATAGTTAAGACCTGTTTTTATCACCCCGCCACAACCAACCCCCTTTTGCTGCAGTGGCCAGGTATGTACACATGTTGCAGTCACAGCAGGAGCATGACCCATTCAAGTAAATGAGGCCACTCTGCAAGAGCCCTGCAACCTTGTGCAGTACAGCAAAGAAGGGGTTAAAGCATTGTGTTGCTTTCTCACCACCTGCTTTAATCCCCTTGGACCCCGCGGAAGCATGTAGTTGTGGGGCACTTGCAGAGTGGTCCCATTTACTTGAATGGGTCATGATTGGCAGGCGGTGACATCTACAAAAAGCAACAGGGGACCTAATCCCCCCCCTCCCCCCCGCAACTTTACACATGAACAAGCACTTAGGGTGCCGCTGCCGAATGCAACTAAGGGCTCATTCACAAGTGCAGCAGGCACTGATGCTCCTCTGAAAAGCAATCCAAGTGTGTTTCACAGATGGCGAGGTCCCATGCCGACACCTACGGCGATTTGCGGGATTGTGTCACCTTGCCACAGTATAATGACGGTGGCTGGTCGGCAAGCGGTTAAAGAAGAAAATTGGATATTCTAGCTGCGATAAAGTGATGCCTTCATTATGAACTAGTAAAGGAAGAGTGGTGATACCAATTATTGTGGAATAACCTCCCCAGTGAAGGAGACAAGAGAAACAAGAAGCTGGTAGGTGAGTCAATCCACTAATGTCTATCAACTGAAATGCTGATTTGCATGGAGCTGACATCAATCAGAGACACATCTAAATAAAACATAGGTCAAAAGTGACATTCCAAATTACGGACATGCTCAAAATACTTTCACTTCTCAGAAGCACATATTAAATTAAGGTGCCACATGTTCGTTATTGCAAGCAATGTTACAAGTGTAGTGGTCAGTGTTAGCTCTATAAAGGTGAACTTCAATCCAATTAAAAAAAGTTGATCAGACAATAAGATCTCTCGCTGCTTGTGTAGTAGGGCTTCAGAACAAAGAGTTGGCTCCATAGCAGGAGCAGAGATAAGTGAGCTGGAGCTTACTAGATTTGAGCGCAGTATAGAGTGCTAACATTCCCTACTGTCTGTATACATCAGATCACCACACAGTGTAAACATCAGTGGACAGTCTTTTGCTGGGTAAAACAGTTCCTATATCTTTATTCTGAAGTTGCCCTTTGAGTTATATAATACCAACAACCTGTGGTTCGCACCCGCTCAGCAATGACACGGTATGTTGTAAATGCAGGTCCATGTTACCTTTGCTGCAGCTGTGACTGCCGCTGAAGCAGCCACATTGAGGCCTCTTTTGCCAAAATGAACCAGAGCATCATAACTGCGATCTTTTGCTTGGATGAGACATTCGTCAATTTCCTAGAATTAATAGAAAAGGTGTTAGCTAATGTATCTACAGTGTGAGATAAACAGAATATAAAACAAAAATGCAGTATTGGGTTTTAAGCCAGGCTCATTTACTCCTGAGTGGCCATTATCACTGCCCACCAATCAGAGGGCTTTCTGTCAAATCCAAACTTTTAAGACAGGCTTGAATCTGATAAGTGGCTAAAGCCTCGTACACACGATCGGATTGTTAGCCAACAAAACCGTGGGATATTGTCCGAAGGGTGTTGGCCGAAACTTGCCTTGCATACACACGGCCACACAATTGTTGGCCAACAATTACGAATGTAGTGACATACTAGACGTACTACGTGGATTTTCAGCTCTTTAGCGCCACCCTTTTTCAGAGTATTGACAGGGTATGGCAGGGTATTGGCAGGGTATGGCAGGGTATGGCAGAGTATTGTCAGGGCATTGCAGAATATTGGCAGGGTATGGAAGAGTATTGTCAGGGCATTGCAGAGTATTGGCAGGGTATGGAAGACTATTGTCAGGGCATTGCAGAGTATTGGCAGGGTATGGAAGAGTATTGTCAGGGCATTGCAGGGTATTGTCAGGGCATTGCAGAGTATTGTCAGGGCATTGTAGAGTATTGGCACTGCTGCCATCCGATCTCTCCCCTCCACTGTACAGATCAGTACACAGAGGGAGAGGGGAACCGGCGTCATGACATGACGCCGGTTTGTTACAAGTGATCGCTCCGTCATATGACGGAGCGATCACGTGGTAAACGGCCGCTGGGTGTACCAAGATGGCCGCCGCTCTGGAGCTAGGCCGAAGCCGCAGCCTTTCCTATGGCCGAGGCCACAGAGCGCTCCGTGGATCGCGGGTGTCCCGATCCGCAGAGGTTGACCCGTACGGATCACGGATCGATGACGATCCGTTGCACCCCTAATTATCAGTGTAGATGTCCCTTTTACACAAGCCAGTTATTGGCTCTCCTCTCCTGTCCTCATGCTGTCAGCGTGAAGAAAGGAATGCCGATAACCGGCTTGTGTTTACATCGTGATCAGCTATGATTGGACACAGCAGCACTTGTGGTAAAGAGTGGATGATTGTCCCTTTACCCCGATCTGTGATCAGCTGTGTCCCGAGGACATAGCGGGTGCGTTAATGGGAGAACGTCATATGACGCCCCCCCCAGAACTGGCCGTCATTCGACTATAGCACGGTCGGCAAGTGGTTAAGGTGAACTCCAGGATAAGCAAATATTGTCTAAATACCAGACAAATGTACACCGATCAGCCATAACTTTATCACCACCCACCTAATATTGAGTAGGTCCTCCTTTTGTCAGCAAAACAGCCCATTTTGCCACCAAAACAGCTCTGACCCATTGAGGCATAGATGCCACTAAACCTCTAATGCCCCGTACACATGAGCGGAATTTCCGTCAAAAAAAGTGTGATGAGAGCCATGTGTATGCCCCATCCAACTTTTTCTGGCTGAATTTCCTCCAGCAAAAGATTGGGAGCTGGTTCTCTATTTTTCCGATGAAAAAAAGTTCTTGACGGAAATTCCGTTTGTCTGTTTGCAATTCCGACGCGCAAAAAAACACGCATGCTCGGAAACAATTCGACGCATGCTCGGAAGCATTGAATTTCATTTTCTCGGCTCGTCGTAGTGTTGTACATCACCGCGTTCTTGATGGTCGAAAGTTCAGAGGACTTTTGTGTGACCGTGTGTATGCAAGCCAAGCTTGAGCGGAGTTCAGTCGGAAAAACCATTCAAGATTTTTCCGACGGAAATTCCGCTCGTGTGTACGGGGCATAAGTTGCGAGGTGAGGCCTCCATGGATCGGACTTGTTTTTCCAGCACATCCCACAGATGCTCGATTGATTGAGTTCTGGAGAATTTGGAGGGAAAGTCAACACTTCAAACTTGTGCTCTTCTAACCATTCTTGAGGCAGGGTCTGTTATCCTGCTAAAAAAAAGGCCACTACCATCAGGGATTATGGTGTCCATAAGGGGTGTATTTGGTCAGCAATAATGTTTAGGTAGGTGGTACGTGTCAAGTAACATGCACATGAATGGCAGGACCCAAGGTTTCCCAGATCATTGGCCAAAGTATCACACTGCCTCCGCCGCATTGCCTTCTTCCCATACCGCATCCTGGTGCCATCCCTTCCTCAGGTAAGCAACCAACACTCACCCGACCACATGATGTAAAAGAAAATGTGATTCATCAGACCAGGCCCCCTTCTTCCATTGCTCCATTGTCCATGTCTGATGCTTACGTGCCCATTGTAGGTGCTTTTACCAGTGGACACGGTTTAGTATGGGCTCCCTGACCAGTCTGCAGCTACGCAGCCCCCATGTGCAACAAGCTGCCCATAATTTCTGCTTTCAACACATCAACTTTAGGGACAACATGTTCACTTGCTGTCTAATATAACTCACTGACCTTCAGGTGCCAGTGTAACAAGGTAATCAATTGTATTCACTTAACCTGTCAGTGGTCATATAATTATGGCTGATTGGTGCATATTCTTACTGGTGGCTCCATTCACACCTGAGCGTATGGATTTTCTGGCATTTTTTTTTTTTTTTGCAGCTTTTTACAATATTTTTTAACCACTTCAGCCCCGGACCATTTTGCTGGCCAAAGACCAGAGCACTTTTTGCGATTTGGCACTGCGTTGCTTTAACTGACAATTGCGCGGTTGTGCTCAAACAAAATTTACGTCTTTTTTTTCCCACAAATAGAGCTTTCTTTTGGTGGTATTTGATCACCTCTGCGGTTTTTATTTTTTGCGCTATAAACAAAATAAGAGCGACAATTTTGAAAAAAACGCAATATTTTTTACTTTTTGCTATAATAAATATCCCCCAAAAATATATAAAAAAAATTTTTTTTCCTCAGTTTAGGCCGATACGTATTCTTCTACATATTTTTGGTAAAAAAAAAATCGCAGTAAGCGTTTATTGATTGGTTTGCGCAAAAGTTATAGCGTTTACAAAATAGGGGATAGTTTTATGGCATTTTTATTAATAATTTTATTTTACTAGTTTTGGCGGCGATCAGCGATTTTTATTGTGACTGCGACGTTACGGCGGACATGTCTGAAATTTTTGACACATTTTTGGGACCATTGTCATTTATACAGCAATCAGTGCTATAAAAATGCACTGATTCCTGTGTAAATGACACTGGCAGTGAAGGGGTTAACCACTAGGGGGCGGGGAGGGGTTAAGTCAGTCATAGGGAGTGTTTTCTAACTGTAGGGGCTGTGTGTGACACGTCACTGATCTCTGCTCCCGATGACAGGGAGCAGAGATCGAGTGACACTGTCACTAGGCAGAACGGGGAGATGCTGTTTACATCAGCATCTCCCCGTTCCTGCTCTCCGTGAGACGATCGCGGGTATCCCCGCGGCGATCGAGTCCGCGGGACCCAAAACCCGACTCACGGAGCTCCCGGCCGACGCACGCAATGACACGGCGGGAAATTCAAATGGACGTACCTGTACGCCCATTTGCCCAGCCGCGCCATTCTGCCGACGTACATCGGCGCGCGCCGGTCGCTATGTGGCTAAAGCATTTTAGAAGTGTATTACAAGCATTTTACAGCTGCAGGTGTTTTTGTTTAGCCAGTAGAACGCACTAGGGGGAGGTGAGGGAGAGTAAATTAGGGGTGGACGGCTGCTTTTTGAGCGTTTTACGAGCGTTTTTCTGCTGGGGCGTTTCTATTGAAGTCTGTGGGGCCAAAAACGCTTGTAATCTGCCAAACAGAAGCTTATGTACTTTTTTGAGTTTCAGGCCACAGAAAGCTCAGATGTGAACAGGGGCCATTGAAATGAATTGAATTTTGCTTGTTGGGTGTTTTGAAGCTTCAGAGCTGAGCGTTTCACAAGCTGAAAATCGCTCAGGTGTGAACGGGGCCCCAATCTTGGTGTGTTTTGTGTATTTCTTACAGATCTGTGCAGTAATCCAGTGTGAGACTTTTCGGCTGTGCAGGAGCTTCCTGTAATAAAGACCCCAGCAGAAGCCTTGGAGGGCGAAACGCGTCGGGTTTCTATGTTTATACCCCACTACTACTCACTGCGCTGTTTTTAGATCACTTTTTTTAACTATTTTTTAATTTCATTTGTACTCTGAACCGAGTTTTTACCGCCCCTGTCTGTAAATTTTTCGGAGTATATATCTGAATAAAGTGCCACTATGCCTTTTTGAAAAATAAGGATTTACACCATGTGGAAGCCTTTTTCTTTCATTTATTCATTTACATACGGGATGAACCACTGAGGAAACGATCAACCGGCGATCGAAGCTGACCCGTGGATGTTCCTGTTTCCATACCAACACATCATTTGAGGACCCCTGATGGGATTCTACACCAAGTCTTCTTACGGAGTACCATCCTACACCGCTTGACGGTATAAGCCTGTCTGACTCACCGCTAAGGGCCTGTGAGTCCACCTTCTCTGGTAAGGGCATCTTTTTGTCTTTCTCTATTGGTGTTGATAATATCTACATAAGTGAAGGATTCATCCTTAAGGCTACCCTTCAACTTCCACACATGAAGCCGGCTTACATCTAAATGGCTGTGAGGTCCGCCTGAAGTATTGCACCTCTTCAATAAATAGACTCATATTTTTTATATATTATAGTTTCATTTTTTTACCTTTTTAGGATTTTTGGACACTTCTCCTCTGAGCATTTTCACATATGGACAATATGTCCTTTATAGAGTTATGCACCTAATATATTGGGACACTGCCTAATGTTTTTTTCTTTGAATACTGTTTGATTATGGTATTTTTGCATTGTTGTTTTCTGATTAACTCAGGGTTCGTTTTTTAACATTCCACCCTGTTACACACTCAAAGTATTTACCAATATTTACTTGTATATATCCCTTGGGATACTGTAACACTTTAGGGTTACACACTTGTTGTTGTTTCTCTTACAGAGACCACTATTTTTCACTTACTTTGTTTTTCACTAGCGCCACACTTGGTTATTATCTGTAATAAAGACCGCTTATTGCTGTTCTCTCTCCTTTTGCAGGGTGATCTGTCTCGTATCCACCCCCTCCTGTATATTTCTGCAGGCAGCCTGTAGTGGGTGGGGCCTGCTAGGTCCCTCCCACAGTTCAGCGCTCTGCGCAGGCTATGTACAAAACAGTGATGATGTCATTGCTGCTTTCACTTGGTAATATCTGGGTTAGAAAAGAC
The DNA here is from genome assembly GCA_037952835.1 of Lithobates septentrionalis. Lineage (NCBI taxonomy): Eukaryota > Metazoa > Chordata > Amphibia > Anura > Ranidae > Lithobates > Lithobates septentrionalis. The sequence goes on along the minus strand of JBBDGP010003437.1, from coordinate 94,228 downwards.
ACTTGGTGCACAGAAAGCAGTTTTATATCATTTGTAGCCACTGAGCAACTTGTATCGAGAAGGCCTGGCTTGCAGTCTCGGCTCTAATTCATCCCAAAGGTGTTCTATCAAGTTGAGGTCAGGACTCTGTGCAGGCCAGTCAAGTTCCTCCACCCCAAACTCGCTCATCCATGTCTTTATGGAGGTTGCTTTGTGTACTGGTCCAAATCATTTGGTGGAGGGGGGATAATGTGTGGGGCTGTTTTTCAGGGGTTGGGCTTGGCCCCTTAGTTCCAGTGAAGGGAACTCTTTAGGCATCAGCATACCAAGACATTTTGGACAATTTCATGCTCCTAATTTTGTGGGAACAGTTTGGGGATGGCCCCTTCCTGTTCCAACATGACTGCACACCAGTGCACAAAGCAAGGTCCATAAAGACATGGATGAGCGAGTTTGGGGTGGAGGATCTTGACTGGCCTGTACAGTCCTGACCTCAACCTGATAGAACGCCTTTGGGATCAATTAGAGCGGAGACTGCGAGACAGGCCTTCTCATCCAACATCAGTTTCTGACCTCACAAATGCGCTTCTGGAAGAATGTTCAAACATTCCCATAGACACACTCCTAAACCTCGTGGACGGCCTTTCCAGAAGAGTTGAAGCTGTTATAGCTGCAAAGGGTGGGCCAACTCAATATTGAATCCTACGGACTAAGACTGGGATGCCATTAAAGTTCATGTGCGTGTAAAGGCAGGCGTCCCAATACTTTTGGTAATATAGTATATATAAATTATCTCACAAAAGTAAGTACACCCCTCACAATTTTGTAAATATTTTATTCTCTCTTTTCATGTGACAACACTGAAGAAATGACACTTTGCTACAATGTAAAGTAGTGAGTGTACAGCTTGTATAACAGTGTAAATTTGCTGTCCTCTCAAAATAACTCAACACACAACCATTAATGTCTAAACCGCTGGCAACAAAAGTGAGTACACCCCTAAGTGAAAATGTCCAAATTGAGCCCAATTAGCCATTTTCCCTCCCCGGTGTCATGTGACTCGTTAGTGTTACAAGGTCTCAGGTGTGAATGGGGAGCAGGTGTGTTAAATTTGGTGTTATCGCTCTCACTCTCTCATACTGGTCACTGGAAGTTCAACATGGCACCTCATGGCAAAGAACTCTCTGAGGATCTGAAAAAAGAATTGTTGCTCTACATAAAGATGGCCTAGGCTATAAGAAGATTGCCAAAACCCTGAAACTGAGTTGCAGCACGGTGGCCAAGACCATACAGCGGTTTAACAGGACAGGTTCCACTCAGAACAGGCCTCGCCATGGTCGACCAAAGGAGTTGAGTGCACGTGCTCAGCGTCATATCCAGAGGTTGTCTTTGGGAAATAGACATATGAGTGCTAACAGCATTGCTGCAGAGGTTGAAGGGGTGGGGGGGTCAGCCTATCAGTGCTCAGACCATACGCCGCACACTGCATCAAATTGGTCTGCGTGGCTGTCGTCCCAGAAGGAAGCCTCTTCTAAAGATAATCAAAAAAAGACTGCGCTAAAACTAAAGACCATATTTTACAACATATATGATTATGTGAATAATTCAAAAATTTGAAAATATGATCAGTCTGGTAATCAAACCAGATAATTATGTGTAAACAATGAAAATGAAAATAAAGAGAAAAAAAAAAAAAAAAAAAAAAAAATTACATAACATAAAATGGTTACGACTTAAAATGACAAAAATTGAAAAGCAAAATAAGTCTTATGGCAGATTAATGTCCAAAGAGAATAATGAAAATGTTCAAAATAAATGTATCCTTGGAGATTATGCAGAAAAGATAAGTGATTCTACGGTAAGCACTCAGCACCCAGTGAGTAATCCACCACCATAGTAGATGTACGCTTACCAGAGGTAAGCTAGATAACAGCTTATCAATGGATATCCACTTGAGGGACACAACACCCAGGATCTCCTCCCAAGGAAAGGATAAGCAGGGACTTTCTCACAGCGGACCACAAACAGCATACCAGGGGGACCCAAAAAAATATAAAATATCCTCCATAGTGTAAATCCGCAAAGTAGTTTATTTAAAAAAATGGATAAATTGCACTTACATAAAATCTGTAGTATAAAATACAAAAGAACAGCCGGCCGGCTTGCATACACCCGTTCACGAGATCAGGATGGAAACGATGACGTCAGCGCGTCGACCTTCCGACGTACGTTTCGTCCTATTGGACGTCGTCATGGGAACGGGCGACGCACTGACTCATCGCTATTTATATAGGCAAAACGAAACCAAGCCTCGCTGTGAAGCTCGGATGGCGTCATCACAACATCCTGTTAGGAGAGGATGTGTGTGTCTAGTAATTATGGGATAGGCCAACGCTTCACCCGTTAGCCAATAACAACCCTCCAACGACAAGGAGGGATGTAGATAGTTAGAAAACATTAAAAAGCAATGAATGAAAGCTTCCATGTGCCATCTAGTGGACAAAGTGGAATTTAGCCATCAAAGCCATCCACTAAATTATGAGATAATGAATCAGAAAAACAACACTAAATATAAAACAACCCTAAATTCTACCAAAAAAATTTTTTAATATATATATGTTATCTGGAGGTTGAAATAAAAAATTATTATTTTTAATATGACATGCTAACGCCACCAGAGCATCAAAGTGAGTTCACAAAATTTTATAGACATCGAAAAGTATAAAATGTGATGTGACCTTATGAGTTATCTAAGAAGGCATTCAGATCAACATCAACATTGAGCCCGAAGGGGGGGGTAACACTTCAATCTGTGTATCCAGGTCATCTCAAGCCTGGAGATCCCTCGTATAACAGACCCCCCCCTCCAATGTGGGGTGTATCTATCTATACCCAGAAAAATGGTCTTCCTGGGGTCTCGGTTGTGTGCTTCTAAATAATGTCTAGAGACTGGATGTTTAGGAAAACCCGTTAGGATATTGGTGATGTGCTCGTTAAGCCTTACAGATAGGGGGCGCTTGGTTCTTCCTACATACTGTAGGCCGCAGGGGCATTGAAGGAGATATACCACCCGCTTGGTGGAACATGTGATGAATGATCTAATCTCGAATTCCATCAGAGTACTGGTGGAAATGAACTTGTGTGTTCTTCTATGTACACATCCACTAAGAGAACACACCCTACACCTCCTACACTGATAAAAACCAATCAGGTATTCAAAAAATCCCTTCTTAGTAAGAGGAGGGTCTAAAACATTAGGGGCCACCCTACTTCTAAGTGAAGGGACACCCTTATAAATCAGCTGTGGTTTAGCCGGAAGGATAGGGCCAAGCACATGGTCATTTTTAAGGACATGCCAATGCTTTTTAATAAGTTTAGCTACGTTCCTATATTGTAAAGAATAAGTGGTAATGAAAGGAATTGTGGGTATCTTCCCACGATCAGACTTCTTCGTCTCAAGTAAAGTGCATCTATCAATATTGGCCACTTCCTCTAATGTATTTCTCAGAGAGGTCTCCACATAGCCCTTCTCTAAAAAGCGTTTAATTAAAATGTCTGCTTGGGCTAAAAATTCACCATGGTTGGAACAGTTACGTTTTAAACGAATAAATTGGCTCTTAGGCACAGACCTCAGCCAGGCCTCATGATGGCAGCTGTCAGTCGGTATGTAAGAATTCCGGTCTGTATTTTTAAAAAAGGTTGCTGTGGTAAACTCCCCATCCTTGATACTAATTTTTAGATCCAAGAAGTTGATCTCAGATTGACTGGCCTCGTATGAAAGTCGGATCCCCCTATCATTATTATTTAACTCGGTCATGTATGAATCAAGGTCCTCACGACCACCGTTCCATAGGAGGAGGATGTCGTCTATATATCTAGCCCACAACACCACCTGAGGTTTCTGTTGGGCATAGACGACATCCTCCTCCCACAGGGCCATGAAGAGGTTCGCCAAGCTGGGGGCATATTTAGCCCCCATGGCGACACCCCTATCCTGCCTGTAAAACTGGCCCCCAAACCAAAAATAATTTCTAGTGGCCACAAAGTGGAGTAATTGCATAATGAAACATATTTGTTCGTCAAACAATGACGAGTCACGTCTAAGATAGTATTCAACCGCAAACAGCCCCAAGTTGTGTGGTATTACGGTGTATAATGAGGCGACATCCGCTGTCACCAGCCACCAACTAGGGCCGGGAGTGTAGTTAGAAAGTAAGTTGATTACATGGCGGGTATCCTTTAAGTATGACGGCATCTTAGTGACTAATGGTTGCAAATAGAAATCTATATACCTGCCCACCCGGGACGTTATGGAATCAATTCCACTGACAATGGGACGTCCCGGGGGGCAGGTAGGATGCTTATGGATTTTTGGCAGGTAATAAAGGACAGGGGTACGAGGAGCTTTAGGTACTAAATAGGATCTCTCCTTGTCATTTAAGATACCCTGTTCAGACCCAAACTTGATCAGTATCTCCAATTCTTTTTTATATTGGGCCTTAGGATCTGATCTGAGGGGGGTATAAGTGTCACGATCCCCCAAAATGTTGGACATTTCCTTAAGGTAATCATCCCTGTCCAAAACTATGATACCCCCCCCCCTTATCAGCTGGTCTGATCACTAAGTTTTTATTCAAACACAAAGAGTCCAAACCAGATTTGAGATCTTTATCGAAGTGTGCTCTTTTAAGGGGTAATTGTTCTAAATCCTTGAGGACTAAATCTTTGAACACCTTCAGTGAGGGGGCTATAGCCCCAGGGGGATTGAAAAGTGAGGCATTTGATAGCCCAGAGTGGCGGTATTCATTAGAACCAGTTATAGTGTTCGTAATGGGATTAGAGACTAGATATCTTTTAATGTTAACCTTACGGACAAATTTATGTACGTCAATATAAGTTTGGAACTTATTTAGACCTCTTGGCGGTGCGAATTTGAGACCCTTATTGAGTAAGGATTTTTCAGAATCACTTAGGGAGACTGAACTTAAGTTGAATATGCCATTACTGGTTACGCTTTTTTCCTTTTTAGATCGTAATCGCCTCCCCCCTCTAGTTCCTCTCTTTGGTCTGCTGGCCTTTTGGTGCCTTGGCTTGGCCTGTGAAAACCCCATTGCTGATGATTTGAATTAGAGGGGCCCGGTTTACTTCCATCATCAATGGGTCCCACCAATCTAGGATAGGACTGAGGGGCCAATTCGTTATGTACTTCTGTAATAGTGGAACCAGTGGGGGGGCCATCAAGGTCACTTAGAGGGTAAAACTGATTATGGGTACTAATATTGTATTCTGAGTACCCCCTACTATTATTTCTAGGTCCAGGATTTTGGAATCCTCTTGGTCTACCCTCATAGTAGCCTGTATTGGGGTCATAGTTAGAACCATAGGAACAGTCTGGGTGGGGCTCAAAGTTAAAAATACGGGGAGATGGCAAAAGGTCCCCATAACCATTGTATTGATCATGAGATCTACCCCTGTAAGGGTGACCACCCATAGATCTTTTATTGCTGAAACCTCTACCCCTCCCACGTCCCCCATGGTTAGAACCCCCTGTCCCACGGGATCGTTTTGGTAGAGAGGGCGGGTAATAAGGTGGAGCGCCTCCCCTCCCCCCACCCCCTCGTCTCGAGGAAGATGGTTGTGTCCCCTGTTGGAACCTGCCAGAGGGGCCATTAGAACCTCCCGGGAAGGATCCAGAAAGGTTAGGCTGTGATGAAGGGGGGGCATATGTCATGGCTGGGGGTGGTCCACCTGAATTGGACGGACCCCACTCCATATTATCAGCTGAGTTTTGTTCTACTAGCAGTTTTTTTTGCCATTCAAAAACCACTGCCCCTTGATAGTCAAGTAGATCTCTGTTATATTTCTTTTTCTTTTTAATTCTCTGGTCTCTCTCTTCCTTTTCTAATAGAGTAAGGAGAGAGAGTGATCTTTCTTTATAGTCATTACTCTCCTTGTGGGGGTTCAGTTTTTCTTTGATGTTTTTGATCTCATCATCTAATCTGGTGAGTTTAGTTTTTTTGCGACCAATGAGAAATTTTAAGAAATCTATTCCCGCTGTATTAAAATAACTAAACCACTCTTCGAGTTGGACATCCCCTTTTTGTGGGCTGACCTCCCATCTGAGGCTTCTGGGCACCATACCCCCCTTAACATATGTGTCCAAATAGGCTATGTCCCACTGAGTGTGTATTTCAGATATAGTCAAATTCTTGAGTCTAGTGAAAAGGCCACTGAGGTCTCCCTCATCTTCTCTGTAAGACTCAAATACACCATCAGTGTTAAATTGCCTAGCAGCTCTATAATCAAAGACATCCATTGAAAATACTTTAAGTAAAGCCAGTGAAGGACACTGGTTACAGTAAAACCTTAATAGGTGGAAACCTATACCTAGTAGCAGCAGTAATAAAGCCACAAAAAGTGCAAAGACAGAATAAAACACAAAAAACTACCGCGCTACTGTGAAAAGTGAAATATTGCAAGCTGCAGTCCTAAAGTGAGGCATGCACACATGTATACAAAAGAAAATCAAAAAAAGACTGCGCTAAAACTAAAGACCATATTTTACAACATATATGATTATGTGAATAATTCAAAAATTTGAAAATATGATCAGTCTGGTAATCAAACCAGATAATTATGTGTAAACAATGAAAATGAAAATAAAGAGAAAAAAAAAAAAAAATTACATAACATAAAATGGTTACGACTTAAAATGACAAAAATTGAAAAGCAAAATAAGTCTTATGGCAGATTAATGTCCAAAGAGAATAATGAAAATGTTCAAAATAAATGTATCCTTGGAGATTATGCAGAAAAGATAAGTGATTCTACGGTAAGCACTCAGCACCCAGTGAGTAATCCACCACCATAGTAGATGTACGCTTACCAGAGGTAAGCTAGATAACAGCTTATCAATGGATATCCACTTGAGGGACACAACACCCAGGATCTCCTCCCAAGGAAAGGATAAGCAGGGACTTTCTCACAGCGGACCACAAACAGCATACCAGGGGGACCCAAAAAAATATAAAATATCCTCCATAGTGTAAATCCGCAAAGTAGTTTATTTAAAAAAATGGATAAATTGCACTTACATAAAATCTGTAGACGTGACTCGTCATTGTTTGACGAACAAATATGTTTCATTATGCAATTACTCCACTTTGTGGCCACTAGAAATTATTTTTGGTTTGGGGGCCCGTTTTACAGGCAGGATAGGGGTGTCGCCATGGGGGCTAAATATGCCCCCAGCTTGGCGAACCTCTTCATGGCCCTGTGGGAGGAGGATGTCGTCTATGCCCAACAGAAACCTCAGGTGGTGTTGTGGGCTAGATATATAGACGACATCCTCCTCCTATGGAACGGTGGTCGTGAGGACCTTGATTCATACATGACCGAGTTAAATAATAATGATAGGGGGATCCGACTTTCATACGAGGCCAGTCAATCTGAGATCAACTTCTTGGATCTAAAAATTAGTATCAAGGATGGGGAGTTTACCACAGCAACCTTTTTTAAAAATACAGACCGGAATTCTTACATACCGACTGACAGCTGCCATCATGAGGCCTGGCTGAGGTCTGTGCCTAAGAGCCAATTTATTCGTTTAAAACGTAACTGTTCCAACCATGGTGAATTTTTAGCCCAAGCAGACATTTTAATTAAACGCTTTTTAGAGAAGGGCTATGTGGAGACCTCTCTGAGAAATACATTAGAGGAAGTGGCCAATATTGATAGATGCACTTTACTTGAGACGAAGAAGTCTGATCGTGGGAAGATACCCACAATTCCTTTCATTACCACTTATTCTTTATAATATAGGAACGTAGCTAAACTTATTAAAAAGCATTGGCATGTCCTTAAAAATGACCATGTGCTTGGCCCTATCCTTCCGGCTAAACCACAGCTGATTTATAAGGGTGTCCCTTCACTTAGAAGTAGGGTGGCCCCTAATGTTTTAGACCCTCCTCTTACTAAGAAGGGATTTTTTGAATACCTGATTGGTTTTTATCAGTGTAGGAGGTGTAGGGTGTGTTCTCTTAGTGGATGTGTACATAGAAGAACACACAAGTTCATTTCCACCAGTACTCTGATGGAATTCGAGATTAGATCATTCATCACATGTTCCACCAAGCGGGTGGTATATCTTCTTCAATGCCCCTGCGGCCTACAGTATGTAGGAAGAACCAAGCGCCCCCTATCTGTAAGGCTTAACGAGCACATCACCAATATCCTAACGGGTTTTCCTAAACATCCAGTCTCTAGACATTATTTAGAAGCACACAACCGAGACCCCAGGAAGACCATTTTTCTGGGTATAGATAGATACACCCCACATTGGAGGGGGGGGTCTGTTATACGAGGGATCTCCAGGCTTGAGATGACCTGGATACACAGATTGAAGTGTTACACCCCCTTCGGGCTCAATGTTGATGTTGATCTGAATGCCTTCTTAGATAACTCATAAGGTCACATCACATTTTATACTTTTCGATGTCTATAAAATTTTGTGAACTCACTTTGATGCTCTGGTGGCGTTAGCATGTCATATTAAAAATAATAATTTTTTATTTCAACCTCCAGATAACATATATATATTAAAAAAATTTTTTGGTAGAATTTAGGGTTGTTTTATATTTAGTGTTGTTTTTCTGATTCATTATCTCATAATTTAGTGGATGGCTTTGATGGCTAAATTCCACTTTGTCCACTAGATGGCACATGGAAGCTTTCATTCATTGCTTTTTAATGTTTTCTAACTATCTACATCCCTCCTTGTCGTTGGAGGGTTGTTATTGGCTAACGGGTGAAGCGTTGGCCTATCCCATAATTACTAGACACACACATCCTCTCCTAACAGGATGTTGTGATGACGCCATCCGAGCTTCACAGCGAGGCTTGGTTTCGTTTTGCCTATATAAATAGCGATGAGTCAGTGCGTCGCCCGTTCCCATGACGACGTCCAATAGGACGAAACGTACGTCGGAAGGTCGACGCGCTGACGTCATTGTTTCCATCCTGATCTCGTAAACGGGTGTATGCAAGCCGGCCGGCTGTTCTTTTGTATTTTATACTACAGATTTTATGTAAGTGCAATTTATCCATTTTTTTAAATAAACTACTTTGCGGATTTACACTATGGAGGATATTTTATATTTTTTTGGGTCCCCCTGGTATGCTGTTTGTGGTCCGCTGTGAGAAAGTCCCTGCTTATCCTTTCCTTGGGAGGAGATCCTGGGTGTTGTGTCCCTCAAGTGGATATCCATTGATAAGCTGTTATCTAGCTTACCTCTGGTAAGCGTACATCTACTATGGTGGTGGATTACTCACTGGGTGCTGAGTGCTTACCGTAGAATCACTTATCTTTTCTGCATAATCTCCAAGGATACATTTATTTTGAACATTTTCATTATTCTCTTTGGACATTAATCTGCTATAAGACTTATTTTGCTTTTCAATTTTTGTCATTTTAAGTCGTAACCATTTTATGTTATGTAATTTTTTTTTTTTTTTTTTTTTTTCTCTTTATTTTCATTTTCATTGTTTACACATAATTATCTGGTTTGATTACCAGACTGATCATATTTTCAAATTTTTGAATTATTCACATAATCATATATGTTGTAAAATATGGTCTTTAGTTTTAGCGCAGTCTTTTTTTGATTTTCTTTTGTATACATGTGTGCATGCCTCACTTTAGGACTGCAGCTTGCAATATTTCACTTTTCACAGTAGCGCGGTAGTTTTTTGTGTTTTATTCTGTCTTTCCTCTTCTAAAGATGATGCACAAGAAAGCCCGCAAACAGTTTGCTGAAGACAAGCAGACTAAGGACATTGATTACTGGAACCATGTCCTGTGGTCTGATGAGACCAAGATAAACTTATTTGGTTCAGATGGTGTCAAGTGTGCGTGGCGGCAACCAGGTGAGGAGTACAAAGACAAGTGTGTTTTGCCTACAGTCAAGCATGGTGGTGGGAGTGTCATGGTCTGGGGCTGCATGAGTGCTGCCGGAACTGGGGAGCTACAGTTCATTGAGGGAGCCAGGAATGCCAACATGTACTGTGACATACTGAAGCAGAGCATGATTCCCTCCCTTCAGAGACTGGGCCGCAGGGCAGTATTCCAACGTGATCATGACCCCAAACACACCTCCAAGATGACCACTGCCTTGCTAAGGAAGCTGAGGGTAAAGGTGATGGACTGGCCAAGCATGTCTCCAGACCTAAACCCTATTAAGCATCTGTGGGGCATCTTCAAACTGAAGCTGGAGGAGAGCAAGGTCTCTAACATCGACCAGCTCTGTGATGTCATCATGGAGGAGTGGAAGAGGACTCCAGTGGCAACCTGTGAAGCTCTGGTGAGCTCCATGCCCAAGAGGGTTAAGGCAGTGCTGGAAAATAATGGTGGCCCCACAAAATATTGACACTTTGGGCCCAATTTGGACATTTTTACTTAGGGGTGTACTCACTTTTGTTGCCAGCGGTTTAGACATTAATGGCTGTGTGTTGAGTTATTTTGAGGGGAGAGCAAATTTACACTGTTATACAAGCTGTACACTCACTACTTTACATTGTAGCAAAGTGTCATTTCTTCAGTGTTGTCACATGAAAAGATAGAATAAAATATTTACAAAAATGTGAGGGGTGTACTCACTTTTGTGAGATACTGTATATATATACACATATGAAAAATATATTTATAAAGTGATCACATAATCTCTGTTCTTAGCTTCATAAGGAGCTCAGAGAGCTGGGGGAGGAGAAACAGCAGCACAATGACCTTCCCAGTAAATGGCTGTGGGGGGGGGGGGTGCATATCAGAACAAGTCTGATCATTGGAAGAGAGCAGGATCAGTTCTCAGAACAGCCAGAAAACTGTGCTCTCATGCCTAGTGTGGTCAGGTTTTAATAGGAAAGCAGAGGGGCTGGCAAGAACACCAAGGATTTCACACAAAGGAGGCAATAAAAAGAGAACAGGATACTTTTTCATACAAGTACAAATGGTACAGAAGACAAAATTTAGGAATATGAAATGTTGAGTTTACATATTCTTCAACTCTTCCCCACACTATCCTGCTACATCAGTTAAGGATACGGTGAACCTGGGCTCACTGTAAGGGCTCTCAGTATAGAGCAGTGAAAACTGTGGTCTGATGGAGGGAGGGAATGGAACAAATGTACACAGGTAATGATCCATACAATGTAAATAGAATAAAAGTAAATGCAAACGTCTCTACCTTTTCTTTTGATGACAGGGTGGGGTGGACAAATTTCCGATAAAGTAAGCTAGATCCTTTTGTGTAAGGAGATAGGAGCCAGGCCACAAACGCTATTTTTAGCTCATAGTAAAATGGGAACCTAAGAGATACAAAGTATACAAGTATACAATAAATTACATATAATAAGAAAAAAGAAATGATGAAACAAAAAACTTGTAGACAAAAATAACTATTTACTTTTATTCATACATATGATAACAAACACAAGGGCACACAGGCAGTTCCACTTAAAAAAGGACCCTCTATTCTCAGATAAAACCAGAAACACACAGCATTTTTTCAGCGGGAACGTGGGGGAAATGCCCCCAGCACTGAATGGCAAGGGGTGCTGGAGTGTGATGGAGGGTCTACTGATGCTGCCTGCTGGGCGTTCTATTGTTGCTGGAGGGGATCTGTTTTTGTGTGGTGGCCTATTGTTGCTGGGGAGGAGGGTAGGGGGTGGAACCCAGGGATGGTGCTCGGAGGTGGGTAGGGGGTGGAACCAAGGGTCGGTGCTCGGAGGTGGGTAGGGGGTGGAACCAAGGGTTAGTGCTCGGAGGTGGGTAGGGGGTGGAACCAAGGGACAGTGCTCGGAGGTGGGTAGGGGGTGGAACCAAGAGACGGTGCTCGGAGGTGGGTAGGGGTGGAACCAAGGGTCAGTGCTTGGAGGTGGGTAGGGGGTGGAACCCAGGGACGGTGCTCGGAGGTGGGTAGGGGGTGGAAACAAGGGACAGTGCTCGGAGGTGGGTAGGGGGTGGAACCAAGGGTCAGTGCTCAGAGGTGGGTAGGGGGTGGAACCAAGGGACGGTGCTCGGAGGTGGGTAGGGGGTGGAGCCATGGGACGGTGCTTGGAGGTGGGTAGGGGGTGGGGACAAGAAGTGACTCAAAAGGAGGTAGTTGCAGCACCTATTCTCTGGGAAAAAAAGCCCTGTAAATACATATCTGTTAAATACTGCATACATACAAATGTAAAAGAATATTATGAGACACTTACCAACACAGAAATAAATCCGTAAATGTTTCTAGTGTCATAAAAAGTGCAAATATGATCCAGTACATCATCCACTTTACCTAGGAACAAGGGAAAGATTTTGTTAGTGTCTCTGGAATATTTATTAGTGATAATACATGTAACAGAACTGTATTTAGTTCCAAGGCAACTAATCAGATTTTTTGCTTTAACTTCTCATCCTGTGAAAGGACAATGAAAACACAGTTGTTGGGAAATTACAGTTCATAACGACCGCCCTATAGCAGATTTACTTCTACAGGGCGGCCGTTCTGTGCAAAATCACATATATATGCGTGATTCTGCACTTCCGCCTAGAGGACTTCATGCGAGCGCCACTTCTTCATAAGCCGATTAGCGGGTGCTGGGCAATGGATATCCATCAGCACCCACCGATCATCAGAAAGAGAGGCTGGACGGAGCTCTGACTATGTAAAACAAGGCAGATCTCCACCCTGACAGGGGGGAGGGGGAAGTGATAGATTGTCTTTCTCTGCAAAGAAAATTCATCACATCCCTTAGTAAAAGCACCACATTGTTTACACAAAAATACTGGCTAGGCACACATTTAACCCTTTGATCGCCCTAGATGTTTAACCCCTTCCCAGCCAGTGTCATTAGTACAGTGACAGTGCATATTTTTAGCACTGATCACTGTATTAGTGTCACTGGTTCCCACAAAGTGTCTGATTGTCCGCCGCAATATTGCAGTCCCGCTATAAGCCGCTTATTGCCGCCATTACTATTATAAAAAAAAAAATTCCAGTATATATACACCATAGTTTGAAGAAGCTATAACTTTTGCGTAAACTTAATCAATATACACTTATTGGGATTTTTTTTACCATAAGTATGTAGCAGAATACATATTCGCCTAAATGTATGAAGAAATTCGATTTTTTTTTTAATCTTTTATAGCAGAAAGTAAAAAATACTGTTTTTTTCACAATAGTCGTTTTTTTCTTTGTTTATAGCGCAAAAAATAAAAACTGTAGTGGTGATTCAAATACCACCAAAACAAAGCTCTATTTGTGGGAATGACCGCAACAATTGTCAGTTAAGTAACGCAGTGCTGTATCGCAATAATAATGGCCTGGTCATGAAGGGGATAAATCTCCTGAAGGTCAAGTAGTTAAGGGCTTGCTCACAACGCACAGCACAAGTTACTGTGTGCAAAACTCACATGCGCAGATGTGCGGTATAAATGCATGCTTCCATGCGCTGGAATGTGTTGTTAGAATGTATTCCAGTGCTTTTTTCCCCTTTTTAACCTCAATGTTAATCTATAGCACAGCAGTGCATTGTGACTCGTTGATGTGATTATGAACAGTTTTTTTTCTGTTGCGCTGCAAAAAATGCAATATGTCTACATCTATACCAGCACACACCAACACACTTCTTTGGTGTGAATGGGCCACATAGAAAGTAATTGTATTTGCTGTGTCCTTGCATTAAAGCGGAGGTCCGCCCCCTCTGCTGCAAAAATTAAAAGCCAGCAGCTGCACATACTGCAGCTGCTGACTTACCTGTCCTGGAGACCAGCGATGTCGGCACCACAGCTGATGTTTCCATCAGTTGTCAGGTGCATACCACCTCCATTGCGAGTAAGGAAACCTGGCGTGAAGCCGTAACCTTACTGCGCATGCATGAGGCTCCGCTCCTCTCTCCTACTGGCCCGGCGGCCGGGGAAGGAGGAGGGAGCCCAGGCGGTGACGTCAATACCCAAGGCTGAGGCTCCCGGAAGGTATCCTGCTCCCCTCCCCCCAGAAAGGTGCTAAATGACCGGAGGGAGGAAGGAGTACAACGAGCGGAAGTTCCACTTTTGGGTGGAACTCCGCTTTAAGCCTGCATTTATCAACTGAGATCAATGTAGCTCAATGCAGTAGGCATGGCCGGATCTGGGGGATCCCCACCCCCATAAACTCTCTGCCTGCCTGCTGAACCATACGGCAGACACTTTCCTTCTCCTTGCAACTTTGTAAATGTATTAGTAAATACCTATACTGCCTGACTAAATCAATGATCAGGTCAGAAGCGGGCCCAATGGGGTGGAGGAGGCTGTCTGTACTACTTCCCTGTCATCTAATTAGCTTCAATTGTCCCTCTGGGATCTTCAATATCTCCCAAGCAGTGGCGTCCTTAAGTGCACTGTGTTCGGGCGCCGGACACAGTGCATTATGGGAAGCGCCACGTCAATGCAATCACGAGATTGCAGACGCGGCACTTCATTGGCGGGGTTTGGAGCTGCTTTGCGGCGCAACCCATCACGCCAAGTAGCATCTGCCCGGCCGGGTGCTTTGTTCTCAGTGTGAGAACAAAGTCACTTCCGGCTGGCTACAAAAAGATGTCCGCCGTGAGGACTAATCCCCTTGTGTTCAGTGGAGAGAAGAGGCCCCTCTCCACTGAACACACGGAGAAAGCCAAAAACTAGTTGGGGAGAGACAGACCTGGCTTGAAAGAGGGCTGTGCTGCCGGGGACACAGATGTAAGGAGGACCCTGCTGCTCTGCTGGGGACACAGATGTAAGAAGGGACTCTGCTGGGGACACAGATGCAAGGAGGGACTCCGCTGGGGACATAGATGTAAGGAGGGACTCCGCTGGGGACACAGATGTATGGAGGGGCTCCGCTGGGGACACAGATGTAAGGAGGGATTCTGCTGGGGGCACCTGATGTAAGGAGGGACTCTGCTGGGGGCACCTGATGTAAGGAGAGACTCTGCTGGGGGCACCTGATGTAAGGATGGACTCCGCTGGGGCACCTGATGTAAAGACGGACTCCGCTGGGGCACCTGATGTAAGGACGGACTCTGCTGGGGGCACCTGATGTAAGGACGGACTCCGCTGGGGACACCTGATGGCATCTGGTGGCAGGCAATGTGGCAAGTGACACGCTCAGCTCTCCCACTGATTCTGCATTATGGTGAGTTGAATGATTTAATTTTATATTATTACATCTGTAATAATAGAAATAATGCGCTTCAATCATCCTGACACCATAACAACCATGGTGCCGGGATGATTGAAGTGCTAACACCAGGTGTTTGAAGTATCTTTATACACTGACTGTTAAACTTTCTAGAATACACATATTTGTATTGTTGTGTAGGATCTGGGCCTGCTGTCCCTCCCTCTCTCCCTCCCTCTCCCTCCATCCATCGTTCATCTCAGACGCTAACCACACCACCTTAGAGCCACGCCCATTATTTTGCTGAAACCACGCCCATTTCACCAAGTGGGAGGGGTCAAAAAAAGAGGGAGGGGTCTGGTGCCCCCCATCCTAAAACTTCACCAGCCGCCCCTGCTCCCAAGGCAGTCAGAGTGGATGGGCCGGGCTGGGTGTGGCTGCCCCCTCTACTCCTTACACAGACTCCTTCACTTTGGCTGATCCTGAAGTTTAGGAAGGGGAAAAAAGTAGACTGCACACAGCAGCCTGGGGAGTCTTCAATCACCAAGCATGCTGTAAGTCAGTGGTTCTCAACCCTGTCCTCAAGCACCTGTGCAAGTTAAAGGAAAACCTGCAAACATGGCCTGTTGGGGGTACTTGAGGACACTGTTGAGAACCACTGCTGTAAGTGACTGAGCACACTGTTACTACATACAGTACAGCCCTAGCCTGCCACTATACCGCCCCAACCTGACACTATACCACCCTAATCTGCCACTATACTACCTCAACCTGACACTGTACCGCCCTAATGTGCCACTATACCTCTCTAATCTGCCACTAAACCTCCCCAACATGACACTATACCGCCCTAATGTGCCACTATACCACCCTAACCTGACACTATACCGCCCTAACCTGACACTATACTGCCCCAACCTGACACTATACTGCCCCAACCTGACACTATACCGCCCTAACCTGACACTATACCACCCTAATCTGGCAATATACTGCCCCAACCTGACAATGTACCACCCTAATGTGCCATTATATCGCCCTAACCTGACACTATACTGCCCTAAATTGACACTATACCACCCTAATCTGCCACTATACCTCCCCAACCTGACACTATAATGCTCTAATGTGCCACTATACCGCCCTAATCTGACACTATACTGCCGTGAAGACTAATCCCCTTGTGTTCAGTGGAGAGAAGAGGCCCCTCCCCTCTCCACTGAACACACGGAGAAAGCCAGAAACTAGCTGGGGAGAGACAGACCCAGCTTGAAGAAGGGCTGTGCTGCCGGGGACACTGATGTAAGGAAGACCCTGCTGTTCCGCTGGGGACAGAGATGTAAGAAGGGACTCCGCTGGGGACACAGATGCAAGGAGGGACTCCGCTGGGGACATAGATGTAAGGAGGGACTCCGCTGGGGCCACAGATGTATGGAGTGGTTCCACTGGGGACACAGATGTAAGGAGGGACTCTGCTGGGGGCACCTGATGTAAGGAGGGCCTCTGCTGGGGGCACCTGATGTAAGGAGAGACTCTGCTGGGGGCACCTGATGTAAGGAGAGACTCCGCTGGGGCACCTGATGTAAAGACGGACTCCGCTGGGGCACCTGGTGTAAGGACAGACTCCGCTGGGGGCACCTGGTGTAAGGACAGACTCCGCTGGGGACACCTGATGGCATCTGGTTGCAGGCAACGTGGCAAATGACACGCTCAGGGCTCCCACTGATTCTGCATTATGGTGAGTTGAATGATTTCATTTTATATTACAATGTAATAATAGAAATAATGTGCTTCAATCATCCTGACACCATAACAACCATGGTGCCGGGATGATTGAAGTGCTAATACCAGGTGTTTGGAGTATCTTTATCTGCTGACTGTTAAACTTTCTAGAATACATATATTTGTATTGTTGTGTAGGATCTGGGCCTGCTGTCCCTCCCTCTCTCCCTCCCTCTCCCTCCATCCGTCGTTCATCTCAGACGTTAACCACACCACCTTAGAGCCACGCCCATTATTTTGCTGAAACCACGCCCATTTTCACCAAGTGGGAGGGGTCAAAAGGAGGGTGGGGTCTGGTGCTCCCCATCCTAAAACTTCACCAGCCGCCACTGCTCCCAAGGCAGTCAGAGTGGATGGGCCGGGCTGGGTGTGGCTGCCCCCTCTACTCCTTCCACAGACTCCTTCACTTTGGCTGATCCTGAAGTTTAGGAAGGGGAAAAAAGTAGACTGGACACAGCAGCCTGGGGAGTCTTCAATCACCAAGCATGCTGTAAGTCAGTGGTTCTCAACCCTGTCCTCAAGTACCCCTGACAGGCCATGTTTTGAGAATTTCTCTTAGAAAAATAGCTGTCCAAAATACCAAGCCATTGACTCTGGTTTAAAGCACCTGTGCAAGTTAAAGGAAAACCTGCAAACATGGCCTGTTGGGGGTACTTGAGGACAGGGTTGGGAACCACTGCTGTAAGTGACTGAGCACACTGTTACTACATACAGTACAGCCCTAGCCTGCCACTATACCGCCCCAATCTGACACTTTACCACCCTAATCTGCCACTATACTACCCTAACCTGACACTATACTGCCCTAACTTGACACTATACTGCCCTAACTTGACACTATACCGCCCAACCTGACACTATACCACCCTAATCTGCCACTAAACCTCCCCAACATGACACTATACCACCCTAATGTGCCACTATACCACCCTAACCTGACACTATACCGCCCTAACCTGACATTATACTGCCCCAACCTGACACTATACTGCCCCAACCTGACATTATACTGCCCCAACCTGACATTATACTGCCCCAACCTGACACTATACTGCCCCAACCTGACACTATACCGCCCTAACCTGACACTATACCACCCTAAACTGCCACTATACTGCCCCAACCTGACACTGTACCGCCCTACTGTGCCATTATATCGCCCTAACCTGACACTATACTGCCCTAACTTGACACTATAAGACCCTAATCTGCCACTATACCTCCCCAACCTGACACTATACTGCCCTAATGTACCACTATACCGCCCTAACCTGACACTATACCGCCCTAACCTGACACTATACTGCCCCAACCTGACACTATACTGCCCTTATATGCCACTATACCGCCCATCCTGATAATATCCCACCCTAACCTGCCACTATACTGCCCTAACCTACCACTATACTGCCCCAACCTGACATTATACCGCCCTAACCTGCCACTATACTGCCCCAACCTACCACTATACTGCCCTAATGTGCCACTAAATCACCCCAACCTGACACTATAGCACCCTAAACTACCACTATACTGCCCTAATGTGTCACTATACCACCCTAAACTACCACTATATTGCCCTAATGTGCCACTATACCACCCCAACCTGACATTATACCACCCTAACTTACTACTATACTGCCACAACCTGACACTATACTGCCCCAACCTGCCACTGTACTGCCATTATTTTGCCCCAACCTGCCACTATACAACCCTAACCTGCCAGTACACCATCCTAATCTGACACTATACTGCCCTATAAAAATTATAATGCCACATAAGAAGCTAAAAAGTGAAAAAATAACAGATAAATGAAATGACAAAATGTTCTACCAGAAAATCAAAAATAACCAAAATTTATACATAGAAAAGCATCCTCACAGGAAAATGCTAAACAGAAAAAAATGTTTATACATTTCTTAAATATAAAGATGTGTGTGTGTGTGTGTATATGTATATATATATATATATATATATATATATATATATATATATATATATACACACACACACACACATATACAGTGGCTTGCGAAAGTATTCGGCCCCCTTGAACTTTTCAACCTTTTGCCACATTTCAGGCTTCAAACATAAAGATATAAAATTTTAATTTTTTGTGAAGAATCACCAACAAGTGGGACACAATTGTGAAGTGGAACGAAATCTATTGGATATTTTAAACTTTTTTAGCAATTAAAAAACTGAAAAGTGGTGCGTGCAAAATTATTCGGCCCCTTTACTTTCAGTGCAGCAAACTCACTCCAGAAGTTCAGCGAGGATCTCTGAATGATCCAATGTTGTCCTAAATGACTGATGGTGATAAATAGAATCCACCTGTGTGTAATCAAGTCTCTGTATAAATGCACCTGCTCTGTGATAGTCTCAGGGTTCTGTTGAAAGCGCAGAGAGCATCATGAAGACCAAGGAACACACCAGGCAGGTCTGTAATACTGTTGTGGAGAAGTTTAAAGCCGGATTTGGATACAAAAACATTTCCCAAGCTTTAAACATCCCAAGGAGCACTGTGCAAGCGATCATTTTGAAATGGAAGGAGTATCAGACCACTGCAAATCTACCAAGACCTGGCTGTCCCTCTAAACTTTCAGCTCAGACAAGAAGAAGACTGATCAGAGATGCAGCCAAGAGGCCCATGATCACTCTGGATGAACTGCAGAGAACTACAGCTAAGGTGGGAGAGTCTGTCCATAGGACAACAATCAGTCGTACACTGCACAAATCTGGCCTTTATGGAAGAGTGGCAAGAAGAAAGCCATTTCTCAAAGATATCCATAAAAAGTCTCGTCTAAAGTTTGCCACAAGCCACCTGGGAGACACACCAAACATGTGGAAGAAGGTGCTCTGGTCCGATGAAACCAAAATCGAACTTTTTGGCCACAATGCAAAGCGATATGTTTGGCGTAAAAGCAACACAGCTCATCACACTCAACACACCATCCCCACTGTCAAACATGGTGGTGGCAGCATCATGGTTTGGGCCTGCTTTTCTTCAGCAGGGACAGGGAAGATGGTTAAAATTGAGGGGAAGATGGATGCAGCCAAATACAGGACCATTCTGGATGAAAACCTGTTGGAGTCTGCAAAAGACCTGAAACTGGGACGGAGATTTATCTTCCAACAAGACAATGATCCCAAACATACAGCAAAATCTACAAAGGAATGGTTTACAAATAAACGTATCCAGGTGTTAGAATGGCCAAGTCAAAGTCCAGACCTGAATCCCATCGAGAATCTGTGGAAAGAGCTGAAAACTGCTGTTCACAAACGCTCTCCATCCAACCTCACTGAGCTCGAGCTGTTTTGCAAGGAAGAATGGGCAAGAATTTCAGTCTCTCGATGTGCAAAACTGATAGAGACATACCCCAAGCGACTTGCAGCTGTAAACGCAGCAAAAGGTGGCTCTACAAAGTATTAACGCAAGGGGGCCGAATAATTTTGCACGCCCCACTTTTCATTTTTTTATTAGTTAAAAAAGTTTCAAAAATCCAAAAGATTTCCTTCCACTTCACAATTGTGTCCCACTTGTTGGTGATTCTTCACAAAAAATAAAAATTTTATATCTTTATGTTTGAAGCCTGAAATGTGGCAAAAGGTTGAAAAGTTCAAGGGGGCCGAATACTTTCGCAAGCCACTGTACACACATATACACACACACACAGTATATTGATAAAGGTAATGGGATGCCTGCCTTTACACGCACATGAACTTTAATGGCATCCCAGTCTTAGCCTGTAGGGTTCAATATTGAGTTGGCCCACCCTTTGCAGTTATAACATCTTCAACTCTTCTGGGAAAGCTGTCCACAGGGTTTAAGAGTAAGTCTATGGGAATGTTTGACCATTCTTCCAGAAGCGCATTTGTGAGGTCAGGCATTTATGTGGACGAGAAGGCCAGGCTAGCAGTCTCCACTCTAATTCATCCCAAAGATGTTCTATCGGGTTGAGGTCAGGACTCTGTGCAGGCCAGTCAAGTTCCTCTACTCTAAATTTGCTCATCCATGTCTTTATGGACCTTGCTTTGTGCACTGGTCCAAATCATTTTGTGGAGGGGGGATTATGGTATGGGGTTGTTTTTCAGGGGTTGGGCTTGGCTCCTTAGTTCCAGTGAACTCTTAAGGCGTCAGCATACCAAGACATTGTTGACAATTTCTTGCTCCCAGATTTGTGGCAACAGTTTGGAGATGACCCCTTCCTGTTCCAACATGACTGTGCACCAGTGCACAAAGCAAGGTCCCTAAAGACATGGATGAGTACGTTTGAGGAAGAGGGACTTGACTGGCCTGCACAGAGCCCTGACCTCAACCCGATAGAACATCTTTGGGATCAATTGGAGCGGAGACTGCGAGCCAGGCCTTTCCTGACCTCAAAATAGTGCTTCTGGAAGAATGGTCAAACATTCCCATAGACACACTCCTAAACCTTGTAGACAGCCTTCACAGAAGAGTTGAAGCTGTTATAGCTGCAAAGGGTGGGCCAACCCAATATTGAACCCTACAGACTAAGACTGGGATGCCATTAAAGTTCATGTGCATGTAAAGGCAGGCTTTCCAATACTTTTGACAATATATCACAATAAATAAGGAAATGATTAAGCCAATTAAGAATTGGCATTTTTGAGATGATAGAGATTTTTTCTTTATTATCTTAATTTTATAATTTACTTATTTATTATGATGTATATATTTGTACATCTTTATATTTTAAAAAATGTATATTGTTTTTTTTTTTTCTGCTCCTTGTTTTCCTGTGAGGATGCTTTTCTATGTATAACTGTATATATCTGGTCGAATATTTTGTCATTACGTTTATCTGTTTTTCTTTCACTTTTTAGCTTCTTATATGGCATTATAATTCTTATAGGGCAGTATAGTGTCAAATTAGGGGGGTATACTGGCAGGTTAGGGTGGTATAGTGGCAGGTTGGGGCAGTATAATGGCATATTATGGCATTTATAATGATATGGAAGTAATGAGGTCTCTGGATCCTGAGGAAGCAGGCACTCCCGTGAAACGTGTTGATCCTATCATAGCGAGCATCTTGATATCCCAACTTGATTGGATTGATTGTTGATATGATTTTGACCTCAAATGTAATTCCAGTATTGTCTTAACCAATGTCAGAATGTTTTTAATGTATAGATTTAATAAAATCGTATATTTTTATTTTCAACTGTGCCTTTGTGTTATTATTGGAGGCACATGCAAAGTCCCACTATTGCGTTCTTTGTGATTTTTTTATATTACTAATTCGGGGTAACCTTTCATCAACCCATTTTTTTTAAGCAGTTCTTTAATTTGGCCAATCTTATCAAAGTTATTAAATTACTAGCTGGGAACTGGGTAGGAACACAATAATTTCAAATGTCCAATTCTTCACCCATCACGATATCATAGTTAAAGGGGTTGGACTTTGCAGGAAGCAAATCTGTCGCCTGGCATTTCACAAGCTGTGGGAGACGTAGCTTCACTATGAACACCTTTGGCTGCCACAGAGGAACAGTGGAGTGACACTAATGCCGCGTACACACGAGCGGACTTTACGGCAGACTTTGCCCGGCGGACGGGATTTCGTCAGACAATTCGATGGTGTGTGGGCTCCAGCGGACTTTGTTTTCTCAAAAGTTGGACGGACTTAGATTTGAAACATGTTTTAAATGAATCCGTCGAACTCGAGTCCGGTCGAAAAGTCCGCTCGTCTGTATGCTAGTTCAACGGACAAAAAGCCACGCTAGGGCAGCTATTGGCTACTGGCTATGAACTTCCTTGTTTTAGTCCGGTCGTACGCCATCACGTACAAATTCGACGGACTTTGGTGGATTGTGTGTAGGCAAGTCCGTTCATTCAGAAAGTACTTCGTAAAGTCCGTTGAAAAGTCCGCCGGGCAAAGTCTGCCGTAAAGTCCGCTCGTGTGTACGCGGCATAATAAATATAATGCACCATACTATGTGCAGCTAAAGTCTGTCTAAGCTAAAACCGTTTTTTCTGTACTTAAGTTTACAAAAAAAAAAAACTAAAAGGATAGGAAACACTCCAATGTCTGTCTCTCCAGAAATATCTGACTGTACCCTGAAGCTAATGTACTTCTCTGCTCCATGGCGCTAAAATGGATTTTTCCATCTTAAATGTGGTTTGGTGTTTTGTCATGTGGTTCATGGGCTGACTGCATAGCCGCCAACTCTCCATCTTTTGGGCTTTTTAGCTACGTGTTCCTTAACCATAAAGCAGTAAAGTAAAGTAAGTAGCTCATACTAGCTTTATGTTCCTATAAATTACAGCTCCTAATTTTAAAACAGTAGTGTATAGGAAAAGCCGGGAGGTTAACATATTTTTCATTGTCTACCTTGAAGGAGTTTTATTTCTTTACTATTTATCGTTTTTATTTCTTTAGGCTACACATTATTTTTATTGTTCTAAATAGTCATCAGTGTGTTTATGGGATTTGTGATTCTATAGTATCCATTTCTGCTGATGTTGAAATTGTAAGTTAATCATATACGAAATGTGCATTTTGTGAAAAAAAAAAAATATTTTCTGGCTTTTTTTTTTGTTTGAAATAATCAAAGGGTTTAAAGTGTTAGCAGTAAAAGAGGTAATTATTTCAGAAAGTTGTGTGGTATGTGACCGAAGGCGTATCAGAGGCCCTGTAATATGCTTCAGAGTAATCTAAAATTGTTGTGTGGCAATAAAGTGTGGTACAACACCACCAGCAACCAAGGAGAGACTAAACAGCATCATTATCAGTAACCAACATACAACTGTGAGCCACACCTCCCTTATCTCTCTGTACACACATATACGCATAATAAACCAAGAAGTCACTAAAACACTCATTTTATAAGGTAACATACAATACTGCATGCAGTTGTAAAAACATATTGCATTTCTTCCAGTGATAATATAATGATCTGGTGGACCATGTCCAAAGGCTTTGTAGAAAGGAGAGCCCATCCCACGGTTTATTTTGGCAGTTTGGGCCATGTTTTGCTGAAAACATGCACACTAATAAGCCAGGTGTACACTAGGGTTATGTTAGAGCTAGGAGTAGAGGTTAATGGCCCCACCCTCCTGAGGAGGCCAGCCTGTGCAAGGGAGCCAGAAGGAGCACGTTGCTCAGTACTGTCCATGCAGGACAGTAAAAAGCCGGGCCTGTAAGGATGTAACAGCAGGGAGCTGCAGGAGGAACATTCAGAGCTAAGGAAGGTTCAGCGGTTAGTGCACAAACACTGGAGATTGTGTGGTTGACAGCATGGGCGTAGCATAAGGGGTTGCAGGGGTCACAATCGCAACCCTGCCCCAAGCTCAAAGGGGCCCCTGCAGCCTCCCTGTCATATTATCATATCCTCCACAAAATCCAGCTCCGATCTGCCCTAGGGCCCCACAGCCACGCTCCAGTACTGGGCTTCTACTTTGCCTTCCACAGTCCACATCCCTCTGTTCCCATTGGATGAGGAGAAGCTGTGAGCCATTTCCTGAATGGAGAGGAGCACGAGGTGAGAACAGCCCAGGATGGGGAAGTGTCTGTGCTGTGTGCTGGCAACATGGAATGGTAACCAAGCTCAGCGAGGCAAGAGGAGGAGAGTGCCGTCCTGTAGCCACGATAAGGCCGATGTCACTCGTGAGGTATGACACTACTCAGTGTCTCCTAGTCACCTGCTAGGACTCTTTGTACTCCCCCACCCGGGGGTGTCTACTTACCCCACTTCCCTGACAACTGGTGAAAAGACACACAGGGGCCTTCCCCCAACACCTGCCAACACTGACAGAGAAACCTTCAGAAATTGCTAAAACAAATCCCTTAACACCTCCTCAGGGGGCCCAGAAGGGCTGCAGGCTTCAGATTTCGTGTCATGTGGCTTTGCCCTCCCAGATCTAAGTTGCCCCCCCCCAAAGCCCCCTGACCACCCCCTCTGCCCTGGATGCTATGCCGGTTGCTGAGCTCCTTTCCCATTACAGCACTCTATACTGTTCCTCCTTCACAGGGCTGAAATCACATTCCTTTACAACACAGCCAGTTAGCCATGATGTGTACAGGGTGTATCTGCCTACGGAAACTACACTGCCATTCCGACCAGCACTTTTTACAAGGATCTTCACTTTATATATCCTATATGGGGATCTTCAACATATTGTTCAATGTGGACTTTCACAATTAAAGCATATTTGTACACAGGATGTTATGAAATATTTGAGCACTACAGCACTTTATTGTAGTTATATGGTATGAAGTTTTTTTATATATGCATTTATAATATTTATATTGGCACTTTATATATGCATATTGGATATTGATTGTCTAGTGCGACACTTTATTCTTAAGTATTTATTTTTGCACATATGGGACTGTGAACATTGTCAGCGGCTGAATTTTTGTATGCATGTGTGGATACACAAGCATATGTATCTTATTACACTGGTAGCATTTAGTAATAGCTCGCAAGACCTTTATTTTATAGAAAGGAAGCGCCAGCTTTTGTATTCTAAGTGAACTCAAACAACATCTTCATCTTAGCAGGCATGGGATGGGATGGGAACCGCTTCCCGACCACTGCATGACGATATACATCGGCTGAATGGCACGGGTGGGCAAAAGGGCGTACAGGTACGTCCCCTTTTAAGAAGCGCCACTGCCCGCCGCGTTCTCAGTGACCGCGATCGCGGGTCCTCGATGTCCGCCGGGGGCCCGCAATCGTGTCACGGAGAGGTAGAACGGGGAGATGCCTTTGTAAACAAAGCATTTCCCTGTTCTGCCTTGTGTCATGACAGAGATCACGTGTGTTGAAGCCCATCTCCCCAAAGTTAGAATCACTCCCTAGGACACACTTAACCCCTTGATCGCGCCTTAGTGGTTAACCCCTTCCCTGCCAGTGTCATTTACACAGTAATCAGTGCATTTTTATAGCACTGATCGCTGTAGAAATGACAATGGTCCCTAAATAGTGTCAAAAGTGTCCGATGTGTCCGCCATAATATCGCAGATCGCCGGCATTACTAATTTTAAAAAAAAATTAATAATAAAAATGCCATAAAACTATCCCCTATTTTGTAGATACTATAAATTTTGCAAAAACCAATCAATATACGCTTATTGTGATTTTTTTTTTTTTTACCAAAAATATATAGAAGAATACATAGCCTAAACTGAGGGAAAAAATCTTTTTTTATATATATATATATTTTTGGGGGATATTTATTATAGCAAAAAGTAAAAAATATTGCTTTTTTTTTCAAAATTGTCGCTCTTTATTTATAAATAGCGCAAAAAATAAAAACCGCAGAGGCGATCAAATACCATCAAAAGAAAGCTCTATTTGTGGGAAAAAAAGGACGTCAATTTTTTTCGGGTACAACTTCGCACGAACGCGCAATTGTCAGTTAAAGCGACGCAGTGCCGAATCGCAAAAAGTGCTCTGGTCACAAAGGGGGCCAATCCTTCTGGTGCTGAAGTGGTTAATGTAATTCTCAGGTCCAAAACAACCTTTCAGTTTCCAACCCATTCAATGCAGTGTTCACACCAATTAAAAAAAACAAAAAAACATAAGCACATAAAAATGAACTATAAAACTGGTAATATCTTGGGTCGCGTTCAGTGGTGGTACCGCCCGCCGAATGCAAGAAGCCACTTGATTATGGCTCCAACCATGAAGTAAAGCATCACAGCTGTAGTACATGTACAGCGCTGAGTAGGACCGCCTGCTTTTACTACCCTCTGGCTACCTGTGTGAACGAGCCCCTAAAGTAAGATCAAAGAATATGATTGCTGATTAGCTGCCATGTGTTACTGCACTTACTGTATCTTGCTCTTATGGAATAAGCCCATTACAGAAGAACATGATTCATGTACAAATGGATCCTGTAATTATCTGCTTGTCATTACTGAGGCAACCCTAATGCCAGACACAGAATAACGTGAAATTAGATGATTAAAATGAACACTTACATATTCTTTTATGTCCTTGGACTTAACAGCCTTGTAGGAATAATAGGCAGGATAAAGAGTGCCAAAGATCAGCCTGCAAAGAGAAAGAAAATATGAGCACAAAAAATTAATGCAGTAATTGTAGTAGGATTAATATAACAATACAATACCACTATTCTGGTACAGGTTGGGCAATGAAAGCAATCGTCAGACTGGCAGCAATCAGTAACTGTTGTCTTTTATTCTTATTTTATAAAAGAGGCCCACAGTTCAGAATGATGGAAGTGTGACCAATAATGAAGTCACCTTTGATAGAATATTTATGAGAAGGGGTTCAGCATTCATGGCCCAGGGGTTTCCCTGGAAAAGTAAAATGTTAAGGTCTGTCTCTGCTGCCTTGTGTCCTTCAACCTCTTCCACTTTATTTGGATCTTTTAGCAATTTTACCAAGGAGAAATTACACTTTGGGATTTCAGACAAGTCATTGCACAGAGGCCTACATGCGGAGTGTCTAAATCTTTTACCCTGGCCTTCACTTTGTGCATCTAATTAGCTAAAGTGTACTCTGAGGATGTGCAGAATAAAATCATGTGACAACTGGGTTAAAGTCCTTCTATTTACACATGGGTAGATAATCAAGATTGAAATGATTTTGTTTTAAAACATTCTCCTGTAACCTGTGAATTGTTCTCTTCACTAGCTTTGCAAACTATGGAGATATCAGAAACGAAAATCTGAATTTAGTTCACAGGTTACAGGAAAATATTTGAAAATGTAATCATTTCTATCTTGTGTATCTATCCATGCGATTTATGAAGTGCATTGCCTATGTGGGCTCTAAAATATATAGAGTGATACCTCGGTTTGCGAGTAACACAGTATACGAGCATTTTGCAAGACAAGCTATACAGTGCCTTGCAAAAGTATTCACCCCCCTTTAGCTTTTCATCGTATATTCCGACCGTGTGTATGCCCCATCGGACTTTTTACGTTGAAAAGCACCCGAAAGTGTCAACAGTTCCCGAGTGTCTCCGGGTGTCACCAGCGCCCCTGCACCTCTGGTCACATACAATACTGCATACAGCAGCAGTGGTTGTAGAACGAATCATCTGAGTTTCCATTATATCTTATGGGGAAACTCGCTTTGATATACAAGTGCTTTGGATTACAAGCATGCTTCCTGGAACGAATTATGCTTGTAATCCAAGGTATTACTGTACAACTTAGGTGGTACCCCTCGGATGCTCTCCAAAAACAGGAGAACATATTTGTTGCTCTCCAAAAAACAAGAGAACCTACTGTACATGTGGCTTTCCATTTTCTTTGATTTAATATATCACAAATACCAAGTGGATGGGTACCTGTGGAATTAGAAATATTGGAATATCTATTTTTTTTCACAGATACTTGGAATTTAATGAATACAAGATATACGTCTAAAGATATTTATCTTGTTAAAGTGATTGTAAAGCCTCAAGGTTTTTCACCTTAATGCATTAAAGTGGATGTAAACCCAATTCATGAAATTTGAGCTGGGCACATATATCTGCAGTAGGGGTCGACCAATATAATTTTTTCGGTGCTGATACGATACCGATATTTCGGCAACCTCTCAGGCGTATAGCCGATATTATAAGAAAACCAACAAGGGTTTACACTGCGCTAGATGTCTAAGTAAAACAAGTGGGTATTATATTAAATTAAACTACCCCAATATCCACAAAGCAGCCAGCATCAAAGAGTCAGATACAAGCACTCTAAATACAAATAAATAAAAACGATGCAGCGCTAAAAGTGAGCAATCATGTGAAAAATAAGTGAAAAAAATCAATGAGCATCTAAAAAAGAAAGAAATATATATACCACAGTATGTCATGAAACCGTGCTATAGATAATTGATTCGTTCATCAAAAGTGAAAAAATAAACAATAAAAAATAAAGTGAAAAGAACTATTCAAATATATAATAATCACAATATATGAAAGAGTTCCATCACACACAGTGCAAAAAAGCATATACAGTGCCTTGCGAAAGTATTCGGCCCCCTTGAACTTTTCAACTTTTTGCCACATTTCAGGCTTCAAACATAAAGATATAAATTTTTTATTTTTTGTGAAGAATCACCAACAAGTCGGACACAATTGTGAAGTGGAACGAAATCTATTGGATTGTTGAAACTTTTTTAACTAATAAAAAAATGAAAAGTGGGGCGTGCAAAATTATTCGGCCCCCTTGCGTTAATACTTTGTAGAGCCACCTTTTGCTGCGATCACAGCTGCAAGTCGCTTGGGGTATGTCTCTATCAGTTTTGCACATCGAGAGACTGAAATTCTTGCCCATTCTTCCTTGCAAAACAGCTCGAGCTCAGTGAGATTGGATGGAGAGCGTTTGTGAACAGCAGTTTTCAGCTCTTTCCACAGATTCTCGATTGGATTCAGGTCTGGACTTTGACTTGGCCATTCTAACACCTGGATACGTTTATTTGTGAACCATTCTTTTGTAGATTTTGCTGTATGTTTGGGATCATTGTCTTGTTGGAAGATAAATCTCCGTCCCAGTTTCAGGTCTTTTGCAGACTCCAACAGGTTTTCATCCAGAATGGTCCTGTATTTGGCTGCATCCATCTTCCCCTCAATTTTAACCATCTTCCCTGTCCCTGCTGAAGAAAAGCAGGCCCAAACCATGATGCTGCCACCACCATGTTTGACAGTGGAGATGGTGTGTTGAGCTGTGTTGCTTTTACGCCAAACATATCTTTTTGCACTGTGGCCAAAAAGTTCGATTTTGGTTTCATCGGACCAGAGCACCTTCTTCCACATGTTTGGTGTGTCTCCCAGGTGGCTTGTGGCAAACTTTAGACGAGACTTTTTATGGATATCTTTGAGAAATGGCTTTCTTCTTGCCACTCTTCCATAAAGGCCAGATTTGTGCAGTGTACGACTGATTGTTGTCCTATGGACAGACTCTCCCACCTCAGCTGTAGTTCTCTGCAGTTCATCCAGAGTGATCATGGGCCTCTTGGCTGCATCTCTGATCAGTCTTCTCCTTGTCTGAGCTGAAAGTTTAGAGGGACAGCCAGGTCTTGGTAGATTTGCAGTGGTCTGATACTCCTTCCATTTCAAAATGATCGCTTGCACAGTGCTCCTTGGGATGTTTAAAGCTTGGGAAATCTTTTTGTATCCAAATCCGGCTTTAAACTTCTCCACAACAGTATTACGGACCTGCCTGGTGTGTTCCTTGGTCTTCATGATGCTCTCTGCGCTTTCAACAGAACCCTGAGACTATCACAGAGCAGGTGCATTTATACAGAGACTTGATTACACACAGGTGGATTCTATTTATCACCATCAGTCATTTAGGACAACATTGGATCATTCAGAGATCCTCGCTGAACTTCTGGAGTGAGTTTGCTGCACTGAAAGTAAAGGGGCCGAATAATTTTGCACGCACCACTTTTCAGTTTTTTATTTGCTAAAAAAGTTTAAAATATCCAATAGATTTCGGTCCACTTCACAATTGTGTCCCACTTGTTGGTGATTCTTCACAAAAAATTAAAATTTTATATCTTTATGTTTGAAGCCTGAAATGTGGCAAAAGGTTGAAAAGTTCAAGAGGGCCGAATACTTTTGCAAGGCACTGTATATATAAAAGTCCATAAATAATCCAGGAACTGATCCCAAAAAAACGTGCTGAGAAGAATCAAGACTTCCAAGAGTTAAAAAACACCCAAGTGAGTAAGGAGGCTCCTTACCGACTACATTGACCACACAGGTGGTCACAGCAAGCATTAGGGAATATTAAGGTCTCCCAATAGAGAACGGTACCAGGGTGATGCCTGCAGCTGCAAGCATTACACCAGTAAACCCCCTTAAAGCAGTATCAGTAATATCGGTCTAGTTTGCGACTGACACCGATTTTTCGGAAAATGCTAATATCGGCCTGCAATAATCGGCCTTACCGATAGTCGGTTGTCCACTAATCTGCAGTGCTTTCTTATCTCTCTTCAAAGTCTGATGTCTCGTACCTTTCTCCTGCACAGTTCTTCTGTTATCAGACTGATGACTTCTGACAAGTTCTCCGACACAGGAGATAAAACCAGGCTGAGTTTTATGTCGGGGAGGATGCTATAAACAGATTAGCAGCGAGATGAACTATTCAAGGAACAGTTCTAAAAGTCTCTACCTATGAGGAGAGGGGGTGTGTGCCTTTCCTCCAATCAGCTGTCTTAGCTGTATGCCCAGACTTCACTGCAGTGCTGAACAGGAACAGAAAATCTGTAACAGGATCTGAACTTTCTAAAGAATATATAAAGCTGAAGACAGTAGATATACATGTAAAACTTATGTAGGGAGATTAGTTTCATCTCTGCATTTAATCTGAGGCTGTCCACCTCACTGGGTATATGTGAGGGTTTACCTCCACTTTTTAAAGTGATTGGAAAGGCAGAAGGTTTTTTTATCGTAATGCATTCTATGGATTAAGATAAGCCTTACCTGAGGTCCCACTAGATCCAGCGATGTTGTAGGAGTGTACCTTGGCTGCCCAGGACTCCCCTCCTCATTGGCTGTAACAACAGCACAGCGCCATTGGCTCCCGCTGCTGTCAAAGTTAGTCAGCCAATGAGGAGAGAATGAGGGCTGGGCCGGGCCATGGCTCTGTATCTGTATGGACTTGGCTCGGGTGCCCGCATAGCAAGCTGCTTGCTGTGGGGGCACTCAACAGGAGGGAGGGACCAGAAGCACCGAAGAGGGACCCCAGAGGAGGAGGATCCGGGCTGCTCTGTGCAAATCCATTACACAGGGCAGGTAAGTATGGCATGTTTGTTATTTCTCTCACTGACACCAGCAATTGGGTACTATCTCTCCCACTGACACCAGTAATGTGGCACCATTTCTCCCATTGACACCAGCAATGAGGCATTGTTCCTCCACCGAATACCGAATGTGATGTTTACTCCCACTGGTGCCAGAAAAATTTCCATTCCCACTGGCCACAGTCTGCAGGACAAAAAACTGTCCCTTTTGTTTTTGAAAAAGTTTGGAGACCCCTGCTCTATAGGGTAGTTAGTACATGACCTACCCACTCTCTATCTACAGGCAAGGATATTAGGGTAAATGTAAGGGTAAGTGCCATGTAAGGTATTGAAAGGAGGCTGGCAATCACTGGTGGAGGACAGTTTAGTACAGTACTATGACCAGGCTGGAGTTGGGAATTGTGATGTGCTGGACTTTAGGAAGATAGCCAAGTCCTGCAGTAGCCACTCTCTCCAGTAGTCCTGAGCTGGGTTCTTTGTGTCTATTGATACACACAGCGTGGCTCGGCCCCGCACTCTCCTCACAGGCTGTGATTGACAGCAGCAGGGGCCAATGGCTCCCACTGCTGCCTTCATGTCCAGTGAGGAGAGAACCTCTGCTCTCAAGCACAGTGATGGACTGATTTTAGGCTCAGTTAAGTATTTAGGGGAGGCTGGGGGGGATCTGGAGCTGAACACAGAAATGTATGTACCTTAATGCAGAGTAAACCTTCTGCCTCTACAACCACTTTAACCTAACCAATCATCTGATGGTAATTGCATCAGCCAAATAGCCAGAGCCTTTGCACGCTTAACATTTAGCTTGGGAACATCTTCACAACTTCACCTCTTGGTACATAAGCTGTACATTATTATTAATAAAATAAAAGTTCTCTGGTCATTTCAATGATGCACTGGCCCATTCTAACCACCCATAACTAAAATATCAGTGTGGACTGGTCAAGCTAGGCAGTCAACATAGGCATAGAAAAGCAATTCATTCAAGTGTAATGGAATTTATAATTGTCTATTGCTACTTAACAATAATATAGAGTATGAGCAGTTACAGAATATTTTCTTCACTGGATAACTTATTTGTTTATCTATGACCATTTGTATAGCCCAGGATCTTCTTTGCCACCCAAGTTTGGGTGCTTAAAGGGTAAAATATAGTAAATTAAAAAAGACGATATAGAATGTCCAATTACTACACAAGCCTTGTTGTAATTTATTGTTATTAAACATTACCTCTCCTTTTTTTCAGGTATGCATCTGCTCTCATTTTCTGTAAAATACAAGGCAATAGGGCAACCTGGAGGAACTTTGTACAGTGTCGGTGTACAGAACACCACCATTTCCCAGAAATGTAATTTCCCGCTTGTGTAATTGTCTCACTGTCTTTTCCAGAAGTCTACACTAAGATACAAATCTTAAGAGTTTTATTGAAGTAAACAATAATATACAACCCAGCAGTTCAGATTCCATAAAAAGTATTGACAGGCATAAACCGACATGTTATCACATTCCACTAGCATGAATGAAAATGCGTATACGGTACAACATGTTTTCCCTGTTCACCCCCCCCCCCCCCCCCCCTTTAACTAACCTCCAACTTCTTTAGTTATATGCAGTGCGTTAGCCCAGAAGGCCACCTTTCTATATTGTGATCAGAGCTAACCTTCCTGCTAGAGGCACAGTCTGTCCAAGACCAAATCCACTGGGCTAAGACCAGGAGTATCTAACCATGAAGACCATAAAGTGTTGAACTTTTCTGGGCAGCCCCTGTGCTGGAAGATATACTTCTCCAAGTGCAGGGTGTCCCCGATTTGAGTTGTCCATTCTCCTAGAGTAGGATGTTCCGTTCCTTTCCAGTGTCTAAGGATACGTTTGCGTGCCTGAAAGAGTGCTCTGGCTATGGCTTTTTTATGGATTTCCTCAATGGAGAGGTCATCTAGAATACCCAATATACAGGGCTTAGGATCCATCGGGATATGGACCTGAAACACCCTATTAATGGTAGCGACAACTCCTGACCAATATAGATGTAGCTTGGGGCAGCGCCGCAATAGATGTATAAGGTCACCATGGTCTCTGGAACACCTAGTACACTCCGAGTTTTCTCTCAGACGCACCCTACACAGCCTTGTGGGGGTAAAATGTACCCATAATACTATGTACAGCTGGGACAGAAGTTGTGCCACATTAAGAGAACACAGCTGAACCGCCTGTAGGGGCTCCTTACACTGATCGTCCTCAAACGTGCCCACTTCACTCTCCCATAGGGGTGCCACGTTGGTTGGGAAACCCTTCAAGTGTGTGGACATAAGCATGGCGTAACACCGGGAAATAAATCCCTTAAAGTGCGAAACCTCTGTCATACAATGCAAGATGGGAGATAGGGGTTGGGACCCACAGGGACCCCTCTGATTGTGCCCAGACAGCATGATGTAATTGTAGGTATGGGAAATACATTGATGGGGGAGGTCGTTTTTAGTCTGCAAAGACGGAAAGGAGTGCAGTTTGCCGCTGGAGAAGATGTGTACCAGGTGTGTAACCCCATACCGCTTCCATCTCGCACCACACTGCAAAGATTGCAACTCCTTATAATGCCCATTGTCCCAAATAAGACTATGACCCGTGAATCCTGTAATATCTTGCAGCTGTCTGGCTTCATTCCACACCTTCTACATCAACAGGTAGGTGGGAAAAAGCTTGTTGGATTTAGCGTAGGCCAGTGCCTCTAGGCCACTTTGTGCATCCCTGTGACGTGGTGCCCCAGGTCCACCCTTCCCCCCTTTCATCCTGAGCTGCCAAGTAAAAAAAACAATTGTTGGGCAAGGCCAAACCCCCACTCTCTTTAGGTTTTTGCAGTTGCTCAAGCTTGACCCTCGGAGGTTTATTAGGCCAAATAAAGGAGCAGAACAGTAAATTTATGATGTGAAAAGTTTTAAGCGGGACAACCATGGGGGTATTATGCAGGACGTAGAGGAGCTGTGGTAAAAAAAACATTTCTATGAGGTTTACTCTTCTCACCGGTGACATTTTGAGCTTGGACCAAATTTTGGTTTAATCCCTTATACGACCCAGTAGTGGTGATAAGTTGAGGGTGACATAATCTTGGGGTTGTGGGGTAACATGCACCCCCAGATATTTAAAAGAGGAAGTCACAGAAATGTTTTGGAGTGCGTCACCCTGACCGCCAGCCAAAGAGTCTAGCAATAAGATTAAGGATTTGGTCCAGTTGATTACCAAGCCTGAAAATGCGCCAAATTTGGTAATGACCGTCATAGCTTCTCTCAGGGATTCAAACGTGTCACCCAAAAGTAGCATGGTGTCATCGGCATAGAGCATGAGTTTTTCATGAATCTTGCCATATTTGAAGACACAAATTAGGGGGTTGGAACGG
The DNA here is from genome assembly GCA_037952835.1 of Lithobates septentrionalis. Lineage (NCBI taxonomy): Eukaryota > Metazoa > Chordata > Amphibia > Anura > Ranidae > Lithobates > Lithobates septentrionalis. Next base: position 59,161 of record JBBDGP010003437.1, on the reverse strand, counting down.
ATCAAGGCAGCCAGTGGCTCAATGGCAATGGCAAACAAAAGAGGGGATAAAGGGCAGCTCTGTTGTGTGTATGTAAAGAAAAAGGCATGGATGCACGTCCTGCCTCTCTAATGGCCGCCTGTGGGGAGCTGTATAATAATTTCACCCAGGATAGGAAGGTGGAACCAAACCCAAACTTATGCATGGTGGCCCACAAGTATTGCCATTCTATGCAGTCAAAGGCCTTATGGGCATCGAATGACAGCAGGGCCCTATTCCCCATATTATCTGCTTGGGACTGCATATTGAGGAAAAGCCTACGCAAATTAATCGCAGTAGACCTCTCTGGTATAAATCCTGATGGTCCGGATGGATAATTGAAGATATGGCTTTATTAAGTCTCATGGCCAGAATTTTGGCCAGAATCTTAATATCCACCTGTAAAAGGGATATGGGCCTGTACGAGCTCAGATCTAGCGGATCCTTTCCGGGTTTAAGTAGTACACCAATGTTAGCTTTAGTCATGGAGGCAGGATGAGTCTGACTTTCCCTATCTGCATTAAACACCTTGAGAAGGTGGGGTAAAATTACCTCCACGTACTGCTTAAACGCCTCCACTGGGAGCTCGTTGTCCCCGGGAGCCTTGGAGTTAAGAAAGGAGTTAACTGCACTTTGCAACTCTTCTTCAGTTATGGGGAATCCAATAGCTGCCTCTGGGAGGCTGACAGACAGGGTCGCTCTATTCCTTGCTGGAAATCCTGCAGTTCTTCTAAAGTGTAATCCTGCCTAGAGCGATACAAATCTGAGTAAAACTCCACCAGTTGTTGCATAATAACAGTTGGGTCATTCACCACCCTTGCCTTATGATTACGTAAAGCCCCTATAGCTGGGGAAGTCTGGTTCGATTGCACAATTTTGGCTAACAGCCTACCTGTCTACTCCCTCTCCTCATAAAAGGCCAGCCTACTGAAGAAGCACTTCTTATCTGCCGAGGTTGTCGCCAAACGGTCAACTGCCGCTTGAGCAGCTACCCATGCGTCTCTAGTAGCATCAAATGAGCTGGCAATAAACTCCGCCTCCAATCAACAAACCAGCTGTGCAGCCTGTTCCCTCTGTACCTGAGTATTGTGTTTAATAGCATTGACCTCAGTCATGAATAAGCCTCTCAGGAATGCCTTAAAGGCATCCCACGTGACTAAGGGATCAGGGTGTTCCCTATTGTTCTGCCAGTATGTGGAAATCTCATCAGTAATCCTACTGTGAGAGGGGAAGAGGTTTAGCCAAAAGGCATTAAGCTTCCATAGAGCTCTCGGGAGTGTCGAGGTAGGCTCCACCGTTAGATAAATCACCAGGGGAGAGTAATCGGATATACCTCTTACTAAGCATTGTACATCCTGTATGAAAACTGAGGCAGCCGGGGTACAGAGGTACAGATTAATTCTAGACAGGGACAAATGGGACTTAGAGTAGCATGAGAATTGCTTCTGGAACGGGTTTCGGCACCGCCATGGGTCTATCCAACCTGCTTCTTCTATAAATTTCTGTAATGCAGTGCAAGGGTGTTTACCCTCATCACTGGGGGGGTATGTTTGTCTAGTACAGGATCTGGATACCCATTCAAATCACCAACTAGTATGAGGGGGGTGTCAGGGCTGCCCAGCTTATGCATCAAGAGTTTTTAGCACCAAAGAGTTGAAAGGAGGCGGTATATATACTGCTACAAAAATACATTTAACTTGAAATATTCTACATAACAGAATCACATATCTCCCCTCAGGGTCAATCAATCAAAAAGCTGAAAATCCAAGGATCGTTGTATTAGAACGTTCACCCCCTGGACTAGAAGGTATGAGTAGAGTAATACGCCGATCCCACCCAAGAGAATTGCAGGCACAACAGTGTCTCCGGTACCAAATGAGTCTCCTGCAGTGCACATATGGCAGGTAGGTGCTTGCGGATAGAGGTGGATACCATGGTATGCTTAAGGGGGTCTCGGATGCCCCTAACGTTCCAGGATATTACAGGGACAGTAATCATTCCTAAAAAATAGAACAGCAATTGTAAACTGGTTACGAGTCAAAAACATCACAGTCGTACGCTCAGCCGAGCAAATATATGACGAAGGCTTAGGTAGGCTTCGAGGGTAGGGTAACACTGGGGGGACAGAGTATCTCCACAGAGGGTTAACACAGTGGTGTTACTTCGAGCAAATAATGTTGGAACTATAAGTGCACTTAAACTGAACTTGAACACATAATAACAGAAAATGAACTTTGGTGCGTGCATCCCCGCAAGGAGATAGAGTTCCTCCCAGGGTTTGGAAGCCCTCTGCTAGGATCCTGCAGTTGAGTGCATCTCTTCCAGCTTGGCAAAGCATATGCTCATTGGCATCCAGCCAGTCGGAGGCCTCCGTGGCTGAATCAAAGAAGTGGGCTTGCCCCCTGGCCAGGATATGGAGCCTAGCAGGAAATAACCTGGCGTAAGTGGCCTCGAGACGTTGGAGCCTTTTCTTGACCTCTGCAAATTTCGCCCTGCGGTGTTGCACTTCTGCCGAGTAGTCAGGATAGAAAGAGATCTGGGTGCCGCTAAACTGGATTTTGTGGCGTTTTGTGGCCAGACGGAGCACAATCTCCTTATCTTTGATATTGAGAAGTCTGGCCAGGATAGTGCAGGTTGGGTGACCAGGCGGGAGAGAACTAGGTGGAACCGTGTGAGCCCGTTCCACCGAATACAATGGAGTGAACACCTTCTTTCCAAATGTATCCAGCAGCCATTTTTCCACAAATTCCCTTCCCTCCACCTTCTCGGGGAGCCCCACTATCCGGACATTATTCTGCCTAAGGCGGTTTTCAAAAGCATCTGTTTTTAGTTCAGTGGCTTTAGCAATGCGCGCTGCCGATTGCATCTCCCTCGTCAATGGTGTCAACTTATCCTCCATGTCACTTATGCGGACCTCCGCTGCTGTAGTGCGTTTTCTTATTTTTTACAGATCATGGCGGATCAGCCCCACTTCCTCTTTTAAGCCTCCAAAGTGTTCCTTGAGCATATCAACTGACGTTGTGCACTTGTGGATAGCTTTGAGTATTTCAGCCAGTGTGGGTTGATCTGCATCATCTACCCCCTCTCCCTCGTCTGTGTCAGCAATCTGCTGGTCAGTGGAAGCAGTGGTGCCCTGCATGATTTGTGTATCTTCCTGGGCAGAAGATACCTGGGGTGGTTTCCTCTATGGGCTGCTCAGCTGCCTCAGGCAGCTTCTGGGCGTAATACAGCATGTCCCACGGGGGATCTTTTCCCAGGGCATTAGGGGTTTTGGGAGGCTTACCAGCTCCTTTCTGTTCATCTCCACGTGACCGCTGGGAGGAAGCCGCCTCAGCGCCATGTTGGGAATTAGGATGCACACTGTCTCCCTTCTGTTTGCGGGTCACCATATCGCTAGATCGAATGCCCACAGTCTCCAGGGGTGTCCGATGTAGCTGTGGCATGTGTGTGCACAAAAATTGTGTGGTTATTCTGGCTGGGAGTAGGGTAAATGGAGGATCTCAAGCGGGAGCTCTGTGAAACACGTCCGTTCACATGCCGTTCTTGGCCACACCCCCCAACAAATCACACTTTAGGCATCCTCTGCAATAGGAATTTCAATTTCTCTGAGATACTTCCTAGGGGATAAATACTAGTAGTGCACTGAAATGAAAATTCCTGTGCTGAAATCGAAAATCAGAATGCACTTGGCCGAAAATCGAAACAGGACAGTTTTTTTTTTAAAAAAAAGATGTATTTAATTAATGTGGCTGGCATTTTCGCATTGAAGTCACTAGGGGGTGTTTTTCCATTGAAGATTATCAGTACCTTTTATTTTCTATCAGAAAAACGCTGATTTTTAATTTAATGTGGTTGGCGTTTTTGCATTGAAATCACTAAGGGGCGTTTCTGCATTGAAGTCAATGGGACATGATTTTGCATTGAAGTCTATGGGATGAGATTTTGCACTGAAGTCACAAGGGGGCTATTGTGCATTGAAGTCTATGGGGCATGATTTTGCATCAAAGTCACTACGGGGGCGTTTTTGCATTGAAGTCTACGGGATGCTATGGTACGCGATTTTGCACTGAAGTCACTAGGGGGTGTTTTTGCATTATAGTCTATAAGACGCGATTTTGCATTGAAGTTTATGGGATGCAGCATGCCATTATCTGCACCATTTATTTTCTATTGTCGGCAAAACACTAATAACCCTATTTTCGGCCAATAATTTTCGGCGGACGATATATCGGAGCATCCCTAATAAATACTTCCACAGAGATGCAGACCCTTGTGCTTTTCTCAACACAACACTGAGAGCACACCAGGTGATTATAATGAATCAGATCCTCCCATTCAGATTCAGTCATCAAAGGACATAGTAAAACAAACAGCTACTTCTTCTGAGCAACAAAAGGTAGGAATCTGATTTTTTTTTATCTCAACAAAAGTTGAGTTACTACTTAATCGCTTGCCGCCCGCCGGCTGTCATATGACGGTGAGGCAGCGCGGCTCTTGTTCTGGGAGGGCGTCATATGACGCCCTTGCCTTCCCGGCCCACCAGGGGGCACGCCTGCCACCTGTGGCACTTGCGCAAGCCTGCCGCGTCACTTGGGATCCGATGCACGTGATGTCCGCTGGGCACCCGCGATTGCCCGGTAACAGAGCAGGACCAAGGATCTGTGTGTGTAAAAACACAGAGCCATGTCCTGTCAGGGGAGAGGAGACCGATGGTGTGTTCTCAGTACAGAGGAACACCGATCGGTCTCCTCCCCTTGTGAGTCACCACCCCCTATAGTTAGAATCACTCCCTAGGAAACATAATTAACCCCTCGATCACCCCCTAGTGTTAACCCCTTCCCTGCCAGTCACTTTTTTACAGTAATCAATGCATTTTTATAGCACGGATCGCTGTATAAATGTGAATGGTCCCAAAATAGTATCAAAAGTGTCTGTCCGATATGTCCGCTGCAATATCGCAGTCACGATAAAAATCGCAGATCGCCGCCATTACTAGTAAAAAAAAAAAATAATAATAAAAATGCTATAAATCTATCCCCTATTTTGTAGTCGCTATAACTTTTGTGCAAACCAATCAATATACGCTTATTGCGATTTTTTTTTACCAAAAAACATGTAGAAGAATACATATCGGCCTAAACTGAGGAAAAAATTTGTTTTAAAAAAAAAAAATGGATATTTATTATAGCAAAAAGTAAAAAATATTGTTTTCTTTTTCAAACTTGTCACTTTTCTTTTGTTTATAGCGCAAAAAATAAAAACCGCAGAGGTGATCAAATACCACCAAAAGAAAGCTTTATTTGTGGGGAAAAAAATGATCACAATTACATTTGGGTACAGTGTTGCATGACTGCGCAATTGTCATTCAAAGTGTGACAGCACTGAAAGCTGAAAAATGGCTTGGGCAGGAAGGGGGTGAAAGTGCCCAGTATTGAGGTGGTTAAAGAGGAGTTCCACTGGTTGTTAAGTTTATTAAAAGTCAGCAGCTACAAAAAGTATAGCTGCTGACTTTTATTAAACAGACACTCACCTGTCCCACGGTCCAGCGATGCGGCTGCCCGATGCTTCGCTCCTCTCCCCCGCCTCTCTGCGGCGCCGGCATTATAAGTGTGGGACAGTTTGCGGCGTCACAGCTGGCGCGCGCTGCGCGAGTCGCGTTGTGCTCTGTCAGTGGCCAGGAAATCTTTTGGGACCTGTGACGTGTCCCAGAAGATTGCAGGGATGGAGGGGTTGCCTAGTGGGAGAGGAGTAGTCGCCTAGGCGGCCAGAAGACGGAAGGAGCTAGTGGGACAGGAAGTCCCTCTCAAAACCAGGTACCCCCCCCCCAAAAATGACGTCAATTGTGGCATGTCAGGGGGCGAGGATTACTTAAAGCGGAAGTTCCACTTTTGGGTGGAACTCCGCTTTAATACAATAAAGCAAAAAATAAATAAAAGCTCAAGAGGCTGACACAGTGTTGATCAGGCAGGAAGTCTGTGATTTGGACTCTGGCCAGGCGGAGCGAGGTTGGGTTCCACTCTAGGTCAGGATTTCCACCTTGCAGATGTCACAGGTGGGTAGCCATAAAAGACAGGAAGCGTCTGTCTAAGGTTGGAAAGTTGTGTAAGTGTGTTCCTCTATGTGAGTGAAACAGATAGAGATAGCGAGCAAAATAGCCAGAAATCTGAAAGTTCATATTTGTGTGTAAGCTGGCTGTGCCGCGGTGCAGGAAAACCGGCTGCTATACTTTTGTGGCAAAACACAAAAGGTCAGGAAAGCCCTGAAACTGTCCTATGTGCATAGACTGATTATAGAGTGCTAGCCTGGCTACAAAAACATACCTCCCAACTGTCCCTGATTTTGACGGACTGTCCCTGTTTTGGAGCAATGTCCCTCTGTCCCTCATTCCTCCTCATTTGTCCCTCATTTTGGTCTGATCTATATAGTTGTATATAAAATGCACTTTTTATCTTTCAAAAAGTGTTTCCCAGTGCTAAACCTTTCATCCAATTTCTAAATTGCTGCATTTGTACATTTTAAAAGCCAATATAAAGGAATCGTAGTAGTAAAAAAAGCACTTGTGGATTTAATTAACCTTTTTTTGGGGTTAATTCTCCTTTAAGGGGGTGTGGCAGGGGGCATGTCCTATGCCTACCTATATTTGCTAGTAGGTGTCCCTCATTCCCATCTCAAAATGTTTGGAGGTATGCAAAAATACAAAAATGATCACCAGATATATCCATTAACCTCTGCTACAGTGTTCTCTGCTGCACTGTGCCAAATGTTTCTATCATCTAAATGAATTCTTTGAAAAGTGCATGATGCCTAAATGGAGACCATCTGCCAGCCAACATTGCTCCCAGGAGATGTCTTCTCTCCCTGCCTGTGGTAGACAGATGAGCAGTCAATCAGGGAAACAAAGGTGTGGGTGGTCTACCACCCTGAGTTACAAGCTCTGCACTGCGAAGTATGAGATAAGACTAGGAGAAAATTCTTGCTCAATTACAGTATGCTCATGTATAGTGGACACAATCATGAGATTATTAAATAAATCATTATCATTCTTCTTGTGCCAGACACACCCATAGCAGCAAAATTGTGAATCCACCATACAGAGCAGGAAACTCAGATACGTGGGGCCTAAAAGATAACTAAACTCAAGCACAAAACTGTAATACTGTGTAATGCAGTTTACAAGTCATTAGGCCTCATTCACACTTGGAATCGTGGGCAAAATCGACATGATTCCGCCCACAAATCCAAATCATGGGGCAATGGGTGCAAAGCGCATTTGGGTGCCATTTATTCTAAATGGCAACCCAAATGTGGTGCAATTTTTCTGCAATTGCACTTCAATAGTGGCTAAATGCGACTTTAAAAAACCACGTGAAGCTTGTTGCCCAAATATGAGCACAAGCTTTTTATGGGCGACAAACTCGCATAGGGCAGCCCATTGAAGTGAATGTGCTGCCCTATGAGTGACGCGCGGAATCGCGTAAAAATCACCCAAACAAACGAGAATTTAAGTTCCCACTATGCAGAGTGTGAAATGGGCCTTTTAATTATGGTGGCCGCATTAGGTGTTAGTTTTTTTGGTTAAGAATGTTTTTACCAAGTAATGAAAATGGCTGTTGATTTTGCCAGTGTCCTTGTCTTTTCCTGTGCTATGAACTTGAAGCAAAACAATGTCATTCATCTGGTGTAACCTACTAATCCATCATCCCACATGTAATGAAGATTAAGTCTGGGTTCACACAAGTCCGATGCCAGACATTGCATGTGATTCGCACTGCATTTTTGTGCAGATCACATGCGATGTCTGTGTGATGAAATTCAGCCATACAAACTGTATGGCTAAAATTGCATCACATTGCCACCAAAATGGCGCCGGACCCTTTTTTGGTCCGCACTACAATGGCATCACATGGGAGTTCACATGTGATCCGATTCCTGTCCGATTTCACAGTTCGGACTGCGATCTGCGAACCGATTTGGGGCGTGTCATTAACTTTACATTGACAACCGCGGCGGTTTGCAGATGTCAGCGTGAACTGCCTGTGATTCAGGTGCAATGTGAGAACCCGCACAGAAATCGCAGGGTTTCAGGCATCGCACCAGTGTGAACCAAGCCTAAAGTAGAACTAAAGGCAAGACGTTTTGTTTTTAATTTTGAATAAAGTAAAGCTGGGTGCACATGGATTGAAATTCAGCAGGTTCAATTGGAACCAGATGAATTTTGATCTGTGTGCAGCCCTCTCTGTTCAACAGAAGCTGATCTTACTATCAGCTTCTGTCAAACGGAAACTCCTGAAAACCTTAGATCAAGAGCTTGCAGCCAATTAGCTACAGCGCTGATCTGTGTATGGCAACGTCCCACGGGGGGGGGGGGGGGGGGGGGGATGGTGGTGTATGGGGGCTTGGGTTCCTACATCCACCTTGCTTGTGAGGATTCAGGAATCTGTTACTTTTTTTCCATTCAGCCTGCTGTCTGAATGAAAAAAAAAAAAACAAGCCGTGTGTAGGGAGAGTTATAGCCCCTGTAATTTTTTTGTGTGGCACCCTGATGTTTAGGCAGGGTTGCTATTAAATTTATTTGCCAAGCGATAGTTGCATTGGCAAATTGTTAGGAGGTCAATTGATTTCGCCTTATTTCTGGAATTGCTGCACTTCTGTCGCTAGATGGCCGGGTATCTGGTGACATTAGATAAGACAAAAGCATTGCAAGGACAGATTCGGAATGAACGGGGTGTCTCAGCCAATGGACAGGGATTTTCTTGGGTCCCTTGGCCTGCTGAGAGAACCTATTTATTTGGGTGGAGTCAGGTGCCACCTGGAGGGCTATCTGGGTGGACGTGTGTTGTATTACTCTGGGCTGCAAGGCCAGAAACCTAAGGCCTATCCCGGGGACATCTGGCTGCTAGGCTGTCTGAAGGCCTTTCCAGAAGCAGGAAAGCAGTGTAGGGTTGGGACTGCTTGTAGTCCAACCAGAAGTAACCGTTCCGCCGGCTGGGGAACCAGTCATGGGTGGAGGTAGAGGGAAAGCTGTCGCCACTAAGGGACCATCCACCTTGCTACCAGAGACCATTGTGAGTGAGCTGAGGCCAGTACCAGAGCAGACTTCTCGCCAGCCGGGGATGGTGAAGAAGTGGGAAAACTTCAGCAAATGCCAAGTCTTGGAACCAGCGGGACAGCAGAGGTGACGCTTGTGGAGTGCCAAGAACGTGTCAGCAAGGGTGAAGCTTGAAGAGTATCTGTGAGTGCCAAGTCAGGGACCCAGCATACTGGGTGCTACAGTGAAAGAGCTCAGGGGATCCAGTGGCTAGTGGATCTGAAGTCTAGTGAGAAGACTGGAAGCTCATTGAGTGAAGACCCACAATAAGTGTGGGGTAAAGAAAACTATTCTTGTTGCAGATAGTTGAATACCTTTACCGTTAGTAACAGCTACAAGATTGTTGCCATAGAAGACAGCGGTCCTACCTATACAGAAGTGGTGTCTGGCTGGAGGCCTTCACTTGTATAGCTGTCTACCTATAGAAGTCTCGGAGTCTGCTAATTATCTTTGCATCTACCTAAGGGTATCCTGGCCCTAAGCCTCTCTGCCACAGTTCTGTTTAAGAGACAATAAATCTCTTTGCATTCAAAAAAGTGTCTGGCGTCCACCTGTTCATCTTGCATCACACCCACCATGCCTTGTAACCCACGCTACACTGAAGGATGTCAGCTCTGCCTAACTCTGGAGGTAAATATAAGGCCAGAAGAGGCCTGGGACTTTGCTACATTAGTTTGCCATCTGCGCCTCATTGTGGAGATTTTCCTTCACTTCCTGTCCCATAGCCAAAACAGGAAGCGAGAAGAAATCCCTCCTAAGTGAAGGACTCTCTGGTTGCCCTCAGGGTCACCAGTGTACCCATTGAAGGATATCCCATCTATTCCTTTTCTAGTGACAACCCAAAGTATGGGATTTCCTTTTATTTACACACACCATTTCAAGACCGCAATATGTTCATATACATTGCAGCTTTGAAGTGGTTTACCGCCATGATGGCTGAAGCTATCAGCCATAACCCCGGTATTTTTTTTCTTTCAGCCGGAAGCTGCCTTTCTCATGAAAGCGTTCAGAGAGGCTTATGAGCCCCTGGAATGCTGCTTTCAGAAGCAGTGAGAGGGTACGCCCCTCCCACCGGTGTTTCTCAGGCTTACCTGTTTACCGGTGCGCCGAGAAACAATCCAACAGTGCGGCCTGCTGGTCCCAGAGGCGATCAAAGACTAGATTGTCTTTGATCACCTCTATGGCCTTGGAGGTGCGACATCATGATGTTACTTCTGGTCCAGGGTGGAAGTAAACAATTTTGTTTTTTTAAAGCAAAAGACCACAATTTTTTTTTTTTTTTAAACTTTTGACCCCAGATCTCTCTATAAAATAAATATTATAAAGGGATAGTAATAGGAATAAAAGTGATCAAAAAAAAAAAAAAAAAAAAAGCATTGAAGGGACAGTGTAAAAATAAAAAATTAAATAAATAAGAAAAAAAAAATGTAAGCGCCCCATTCCTATGTGCTCGCACGCAGAAACAAACACATACGTAAGTATGTAAACAGTGTTCGCACCACACATGTGAAGTCTTTCTGCGAACAATAGAGCAAGAGCAATAATTCTAGAGGTAGAGGAGTCAGTATTGAGGAGCACCCCATATAATGTAGAAAGGGGTTTATCATTGTCACCCTGTGCAAGTAGTTTCTCAATCGAGTCAGCCTGGAGGAGGGGCGACTGAGGAAATTGAGCCCAGCAAGCTGCACAAAAGACAGAAGAATTCCCGAAGGCATGATATCTGCCATGGTTTTTATTCCCTTGCATGACCACAATTGAGGGTCAGGGGTGGTACGAAGTTGGGGGAGAAAAAGATTGCCCCAGAGGGGTTGAGCAGGTGACCATTGATTCGGACGTAGAAAACGACGACGGGCAGCCCCCCCCATCCTCCAAGTGGCACACGTCAGCCCCGGGACCCTGCCCTATGCTTTGGGTCCTCTGTAAACCAAGTTTTGGAGGTCGGCTAAGGAGCCCAGGAAAGTGGCCTTCAAACAGACAGCAACGTTAGCGCGAGGACCCATAAAGAACCAGTATACAGAAACTGGCATTGTCGCCCAGTAATAGACATAAAAGTTGGGCAATGCCAACCCCCCCCCCCCAAGTTAGTAGGCAGCCACAAGGTGGATTTAGCAAGCAAAGATGGACATTTATGCCCTGTACACACGGTGGACTTTTCAGCATCAAAGGTCCGACGCTCTTTCCGACGGACTTTCGACAGACTTTTGACGGACTTCCGACAGACTTTTGAACGAACGGACTTGGCTACACACGATCACACTAAAGTCAGACGGATTCGTACGTGATGACGTACGACCGGACTAAAATAAGGTAGTTGATAGCCAGTAGCCAATAGCTGCCCTGGCGTCGGTTTTCGTCCGTCGGACTAGCATACAGACGAGCGGATTTTTCGACCGGACTCAAATCCGTCGGAAAGATTTGAAACATGTTTCAAATCTAAAGTCCGTCTGATTTTCGACCGAAAAGGTCCGTCGGAAGACCGATGAAGCCCACACACACACGTTCCGGCAGACGAGTTTGGTCGAAAAGTCCGTCCGTGTGTACACGGCATTAGTGCTACATTCAGATAAAGAACAATGATTGATAACCGCATCCTGATTGTATAATCTTCCTTTTTCCTTTCTCACAAAAACCAGCATCCATACCTCCCAACATTTTGAGATAGGAATGAGGGACACCTACTAACAAACGTATGTAGGCATAGGACACGCCCCCTGCCTCACCCCCTTAAAGGAGAAATAACCAAAAAAAAGGTTAATTAAATCCACAAGTTCTTTTTTTTTCCACTACTATTCCTTTATATTGGCTTTTAAAATGTACAAATGCAAAAATTTAGAAATTGGATGAAAGGTCTAGTACTGGGAAACACTTTTTGAAAGATAAAAAGTCATTTTTTAACTATATGGATCAGACCAAAATGAGGGACAATGAGGAGGAAAGAGGGACAGAGGGACATTCCCTCAAATCAGGGACAGTTGGGAGCTATGCAGCATCTCTTAGGAAAAAAATGCTTATATTAGCTACAGAACAGGAGCAGGCAGCAGTAATAAACTTCACTAAAGCCACTGCAATAAGTGCATCAGGCCTTTTTCTTAATAAACTGGGAATCTTCAAATGAAAATAAAACGACATTTTTCTAAGCAAAAATTGATTTGTTGATTGCATGGTAAAAGTGGGATATGTCATGGCTTTCCCCAATTACATAAGATTCTTTCCTGTAAAACTGCTGTGCACTTCCTCTACTGATCTATCTCAGGACCTGATGTGTCAGCCAAGGAAGAGGGGCGTTGTAAGACAGTCAGAGAACAAAGAGCATCACCCAGCCGCTCTGATAACATGCAGACAGAAATAACAAGTGAAAAACCCAACAAGCTGCACATCAAGGCTAAATTTATCCTCTCCCCCACAATTTCAGCCGCTAATGTATATTTTATGTACACTCAGCTTATGTGTTGCATATTTAATCGAGCCAGGGAATAGCACAAGAAAAGCTCTGTATGTTTAAAATAATGCAATTTAATTATTAGGATTGCTGGTTAGAAAAGCAAGTTTATACTTGGAAAAAAAAGTGAACCAAGATTTAACCCTATACAGGGGCTTGTCATATTTCTCTTGCAAGAATGATCAGATCCTCAATTGACCTTTTTTCTCGTTTGATCATTGGAAAGTGTATGTAGGTTGTGTCCCTTTGGAGGAGATTGCACAGTGCCATGCTACTGCTGTTTAACCACTTGACACCCGGAAGATTCAACCCCCCCCCCCCCCCCCCCTTAATGACCAGGCCATTTTTTGCCACTGCGTTACTTTAACTGACAAATCATGCACCACTGTGGTTTTTTATTTTTGCTCTATAAAAAAAAAACAAAAAAACAAAAAAAAACAATATTTTTTACTTTCTGCAATAAAACATACAGTGCATCCTTAAAGCGGTAGTAAACCCGCTGACTTTTTTTTTTTTTCCCTACACCTGTAAGGGAAAAGGCATAATGAGCTAGTATGCACCGCATACTAGCTCATTATGAGATACTTACCTTAGAACGAGGCGCCGGCATTTCACCCGGTCCACGCCGAGGGAGCTGACATTTCCCTTTCCGGGTATCGCGGCTCCGGCGCTGCGAGTGGCCGGAGCCGCGATGTCATCACTCCCGCGCGTGCACGCGGGAGACTTTTTTCCGGCAAAGTCCGGCGGCTGCCAAGAATCCCCTGTGCGCATGCGCCGCTGCAGTCAGCGGCTCAATGCGAGGGGAATATCTCCTAAACCGTACTTATTATAGGCTTACCTGTAGGTAAAAGTTAAAAAAATAGGTATACAACCGCTTTAGCCTGGGTTCACATCTATGCAAATTAGATGTGCGTTTCCCCACATCTAATTCGCATAGTAGGAGAATGTGACTGGCTCCTTATGGAGCCGGTTCACATATCTCCGGGGCGGCTGCGGAGCGCACTGCACAAAAACGCTATGCGTCTTTGGCTCCGTTTCAGGGCCGAATTCAGGCATAGAATCGGCCCTGATTCGTCCCTGAAACGGGGAACAGGGACGCACAGCACTCCTGTGCGATCCGCAGCCCGTTATAGTGTGAACCCGGGCTCAAAGTATTCACAGCGCTTCACTTTTTCCACATTTTGGTTTGTTACAGCCTTATTCCAAAATTGATTAAATTCATTATTTTCCCCAAAATTCCACAAACAATACCCCATAATGACAACGTGAAAGAAGTTTGTTTCAAATATTTGCAAATTTTTTAAGAATAAAAAAAAAAGAAGAAATCACATGTACAGTGCCTTGCAAAAGTATTCACCCCCTGGCATTTTTCGTGTTTTGTTGCCTCACAACCTGGAATTAACATGACATTGAGGATTTGCATCATTTAATTTACAGAACATGCCCACAACTTTGAAGATGTTTTTTTTTTTTTTTTTATTATTGTGAAGCAAACAACAAATAGGACAAAATAACAGAAAAAGTCAATGTGCATAACTATTCACCCCCTAAAGTCAATACTTTGTAGAGCCACCTTTTGCGGCTATCACAGCTCCAAGTCGCTTTGGATAAATATCTATGAGCTTGCCACATCTTACCACTGGGATTTTTTGCCCATTCCTCCTTGCAAAACTGCTCCAGCTCCTTCAAGTTGGATGGTTTGTGCTTGAACAGCAATCTTTAAGTCTGACCACAGATTTTCTATTGGATTGAGTTCTGGGCTTTGACTAGGCCATTCCAACACATTTACATGTTTCCTCTTAAACCACTCAAGTGTTGCTTTAGCAGTGTGTTTGGGGTCATTGTCCTGCTGGAAGGTGAACCTCCGTCCTAGCCTCAAATCACACACAGAGTTGTACAGGTTTTGCTCAAGAATATCCCTGTATTTAGCACCATCCATCTTTCCCTCAATTCTGACCAGTTTCCCAGTCCCGACTACTGAAAAACATCCCCACAGCATGATGCTGCCACCACCATGTGTCACTGTGGGGATGGTGTTCTTTGGGTGATGTGATGTGTTGGGTTTGCACCAGACATAGCGTTTTCTTTGATGGCCAAAAAGTTCAATTTTAGTCTCATCAGACCAGAGCACCTTCCTCCATACATTTTGGGAGTCTCCCACAAGCTTTTTCGCAAACTCAAAACGTGCCATTTTGTTTTTTGCTGAAAGTAATGGCTTTCTTCTGGCCACTCTGCCATAAAGCCCAACTCTATGGAGCGTATGGCTTATTGTCGTCCTATGTACAGACACTCCAGTCTCTGCTGTGGAACTCTGCAGCTCCTCCAAGGTTACCTTAGGTCTCTGTGCTGCCTCTCTGATTAATGCCCTCCTTGCCCGGTCCGTGAGTTTTGGTGTGCGGCCGTCTCTTGGCAGGTTTGCTGTTGTGCCATGTTCTTTCCATTTGGTTATGATAGATTTGATGGTGCTCCTAGGGATCATCAAAGATTTGGATATTTTTTTAATAACCTAACCCTGACTTGTACTTCTCAACAAAATTGTCCCTTACTTGTTTGGAGAGTTCCTTGGTCTTCATGGCAGTGTTTGGTTAGTGGTGCCTCTTGCTTAGGTGTTGCAGCCTCTGGGGCCTTTCAAAAAGGTGTGTATATGTAATGACAGATCATGTGACGCTTAGATTGCACACAGGTGGACATCATTTCACTAATTATGAGACTTCTGAAGGTAATTGGTTGCACCAGAGCTTTTTATGGGCTTCATAACAAAGGGGGTGAATACATACGCACATGCCAATTATCAGTTCTTTCTGAAAAATAGTTTTATGTATATATTTTTCTAATTTTACTTCACCAACTTAGACTATTGTGTTCTGATCCATCACATATAATTCAGATTAAAAAA
The DNA here is from genome assembly GCA_037952835.1 of Lithobates septentrionalis. Classification (NCBI taxonomy): domain Eukaryota; kingdom Metazoa; phylum Chordata; class Amphibia; order Anura; family Ranidae; genus Lithobates; species Lithobates septentrionalis. The sequence continues at coordinate 43,720 of JBBDGP010003437.1, read as the reverse complement.
CCATTGAACTTAAGGCTGTAAGGTAACAAAATAGGTATAAAGCCAAGGGGGGTGAATACTTACATACTGTACATAAGTATTCACAGCCTTTGCCATGACACTCAGAATAGAGCTCATGTGCATCCTGTTTCCACTGATCATCCTTGAGGCCGGGTTTACACTGGTGCGACAAACGCTCATGTCGCATGACGTGTGAAAATCAATGTTTCCCTATGGAAGCCGTCTTAACTGGTCCAACACAAGTCGGTCCGACTTTGAAAATGCTCCCTGTACTACTTTGATCCTACTTCAGCCCATTGACTATCATTGAAGTCGGATCAAAGTCGGATCAAAGTCGGAGGGGGAACCCATGCCGTTTTTTTATTTAAAATTTGGCGTGGAGTTCCCCCTCAAGATTCATACCAAACACAGTGCCTGGTATTGGCGGGGATCTGTCGGATCCCTGTTCATTGAAAGTCGGAGGTATGTCGGCTTCAAGTCGCAGGGCAAAGTCGGATCCGAAGTAGTCGTGTCGCACCAGTGTGAACACGGCCTCAGCCTTGCACACACGATCGGATTTTCCAACGGAATTGTGTGATGACAAGCTGTTGGCGGAAAATCCGACCATCTGTACGCTCCATCGGACAATTGTTGTCGGATTTTCCACGGGCAAATGTCTCTTGTTGGATTTTCCAAGTGTACACAAGTCCATCGGACAAAGTCCAAAGTACAAACACGCATGCTCGGAAGCAGGGACGAGCCAGAAGCGGTCGGTCTTGTAAACCAGCGCTCGTAATGGAAAATTAACATTCGTGACGTGGAAAATTATTATGTTTTCATCAGCTGTCGGGTGCTGCCGCCGCCATTGCGGGTAAGGGAACCGGGCAGTGTAGCATTATTAATGCCGGGTCCCTAATGCGTATGCGCGAGGCGCTGCTGCGCTCTCCTACTGGCCCGGTGGCGGGGGAAGGAGGAGGGAGCCGAGCTGTGATGTAATTCGCCGCGGACTCCCGGAAGTGGGGACAGGATACCTGTCTTGGTATCCACACACCCCCCCCCCCCCCAAAAGCACCGGAGGGAGGCAGGAGACAAATGAGCGGAAGTTCCACTTTTGGGTGGAACACCGCATTAACGGGGGGGCAAAGACAGCAATAAAAACTGACAGGTGTATCCCTCTCTCTTCTCTATCCAAAACTAAAAACTAAGTTTTGCCTAGTTGTACTTTAAGGCCTGTGTAACTAGATGGAAGGCAATTCCTATTGCATCACATTACTCTAGATCAGTGATGGCGAACCTTGGCACCCCAGATGTTTTGGAACTACATTTCCTATGATGCTCCAGTACACTGCAGAGTGCATGAGCATCATGGGAAATGTAGTTCCAAAACACCTGGGGTGCCAAGGTTCGCCATCCCTGCTCTAGATGCATCATCAAAAGATCCCGTGTTGAGATTATGGGAGGTGAACACCTTATGAATTGAGGATGCACATCTGGAGAGGCCCTAGAATTAGAGCAGAATGAATCCTTATAACTATCAAATGTCCTGTACATGAAGGAGGGAGCATCCTGGCTTGGGTCCACTGGTGGGAGTGATCATAGAAGTGAAGGGACCAGTGCTGGGTTCTTGATGTGAGGAATTAAAGGGGTTGTAAAGGTAATTTTTTTTTTTTTAAATAAAATACATGTTATACTTACCTTCACTGTGCAGCTCGTTCTGCACAGAGTGGCCCCGAACCTGCTCTTCTGGGGTCCCTCGGCGGCTGTTTCAGCTCCTCCCCGCAAGAACTAACCACCTTAAAGCGGGGGTTCACCCACACCGCCAAAAAAAAAAAATATTAAAAGCCAGCAGCTAAAAATACTGCAGCTGCTGACTTTTAATACATGGCCACTTACCTGTCCCAGGGTCCAGCGATGTCGGCAGGGGACGCCGAGAGCACGCTCGGTTCTCGGCAGCTGCCGCCGCCATCCTAGGTGAGAGAATCAGGAAGTGAAGCGTTGCGGCTTCACTTCCCGGTTCCCTACTGCGCATGCGCGAGTCACGCTGCGCGTCCCTAGTGGTCCCCGCTCTCTGCTGGGAGCTGTGTGTTCCCATCAGACAGCGTGGTCGGGACGGGAAGAGGCATAGACTCCCATGGGAGTCTTGCCGGAAGTGGGTGCAAATACCTGTCTTTGACAGGTATCTGCACCCCCCTCCCCCCTGAAAGGTGCCAAATGTGACACCGGAGGGGGGGGGGTTCCGAAAAGCGGAAGTTCCATTTTTGTGTGGAACTCCGCTTTAATGCGAGCTCCCTCGCATGGTGGTTAGTTCTTGCGGGCGCGCTCCCGTGATACAGCCGCTCACTGTATCACTCGGCCCCGCCCCCCAGCGCGCCGCGTCATTGGATGTGATTGACAGCAGCGCGAGCCAATGGCTGCGCTGCTTCCAATCCATCCACTGTAGCCAATCAGCGGCCAGGCTGAGCGGAGGAATGGATGTCGGGAGCGAGCAGCTGACTTTCGAGGGGTCAGGTAAGTAAAACGGGGGGGCTGGGGGCGGCGGTATTGTCGGAAGTTTTTTCACCTTAATGCATAGAATGCATTAAGGTGAAAAAATTTTTACCTTTACAACCGCTTTAAGTTTCTCTTCTAAATGCCATGCTTGTTAGAAATTGTGAGAAGTTATCACCATGATCTGATCAGAATTCACCCCCTGTAAAATCACGGTAGTTTACATTTAATCTGCATAGAACAGTTTGAATAACCCAAAAATTTTCCAACCTGGTCAGCATACATCAGTGAATGTTACTCATCAGTCGTGATATTTTTACATCCACATAAGGTCAGATTGCACTTCACTTAAAGTGGAGTTCCACCCACTTTTACAACTCTTCAGCATCCCTCACTAAACTCTGCACTGTAAACGAATTGGATATTTTTTATTTTTTTTTCTCAGCACCTACTGTATATCTGTTGTATTCATTTTTCACTTCCTCCTCCCTGGCCGCGGCCCATCGCATCATTTCCTGTTTGCAATGCCTTCTGGGAAGGGGCGACAACTTCCTCTGACACTGCCGTTGCTATGGAAACCTGACCTGAAACCTATTACACTGCTTGTGCTGCACTGAGCATGTGTGAGATCTGCAAGGATGAGATCCAGGAAGAAATACAGTCTGGCTTCAGATGCCCACACTTAAGATGGCCACGGCCTGCTGTAAGCAGTGGCGTCTCCAGCTTTCATATTTAGGGGGGGCACATGGGGGGACCGGGACAAAAATAGGGGGGCAATATAAAATGCAAATATATATATATATATATATATATATATATATATATATATATATATATATAAAATATAGATAGATAGATAGATAGATAGATAGATAGATAGATAGATAGATAGATAGATAGATAGATAGATAGATCTATCTATCCTGGGGCCCTTTACCCCTTTACTACGATCCCACAACGGCCCTTTCACATGTTCTGCAGTGAGCTCCCTTCCTACTGTATTGCCCCCCCCCCCCCAGGGTGACAGAAAACAAGATATATATGTCACCAGCATACCAAGAAAATATAAGGGTCCAAAGCAGTGGGAGAACTATTAGGGTTGCAAAGGTTGTCTTGCCACCGGGCCCTGCTGTTCTGCCACTGTGGGGTTCCCCAGCCTCCTCTTGCTGTCCTGCCCCTGCCCTCAGTCTGTTTTTTCAGTAACTGAGAGTCCTGGTGGAGTCCTTCTTGCAACTCGCTCTTCTCCCTGCCAATGAGGATGCAGGGGAAGGAGCAGATCGGGCGGCCGTGGTTGTGTGAGCGCCCGCATTATGCAGTGTCAGCGAGCAGAGGGAGGGGGGAGGAATCACCCACTGGGGACCTTCTCCCTCTCAATAGAGACTGTGTTACCCCAGCGGTGGCCCGAGTAAGATGCGGCACATCCGATATGAATACAAACAAAAAGAAATTGCCTTTTTGTAAAAAAAAAAAAAAAAAAAAAAAAATTAAAAAAAAAAATTTTTTTTTGGGGGGGCACATGGTGGGGCCCAGCATAATGTTGGGGGGGTCAGGGCCCCCTCTGGCCCCCCCCCTAGGGTCGCCATTGGCTGTAAGTTTATAAAATAACAAACTACTGCTATAAACTAACAAAACTGACCTTAGTTTACAGACTAACTTTACTAGAATACGTTAAGCTTGTGTATTATAGGGGTATTTTTATTTAAAAAGTATCATTTCGGCTGGAACACCACTTTAAGTGATATTAAACCCTATTTTTTTCTTTTTTTAATTCAAGGTAGTCCAGACATACAAAGTATGCACAGTGCTTCCTTGAAAATGTGTCCTTTTCTACCTGGCTGGTCACGAACTGCTTAAACCCCCCGCCCCCCTTGTTTTTTGGGTTTGTCTTCTACACAGTGCATTGAAAAAGTATTCATACCCCTTGAAATCTTCCAAATTTTGTCATGTTACAACCAAACACGTAAATGTATTTTATTAGGATTTTATGTTATAGACCAACACAAATTGGCACAGAATTGTGAGGTGGAAGGAAAATGATAAATGGTTTTCAAAATTTTTTTACAAAAAAATATGTGAAAAGTGTGGCATGCATTTGTATTCAGCCCCCCCCCCCGCCCCGAGTCAATACTTTGTAGAACCACGTCTGTGCGTCTGTGAACAGAAATTTTCAGGCCTTGCCACAGATTCTTAATTGGATTTAGGTCTGGACTTTGAATGGGCCATTCTAACAAATGAATATGCTTTGATCTAAGGCTGGCCATACACTATTCAATTTTCCTGTTCAACTTTCCTTTAGATTTACCAAAACCATATAATAGGAGGTCAAACCTAAACACTTTCAATTTGGATGCAATCAGGCAGGCCCTTGTACTACATAGTTGAAGGTAAATCTAAAGAAAATTGAACAGGAAAATTGTATGGTGTATGGCCAGCTTAAACCATTCCATTGTAGCTCTGGCTGTATGTTTAGGGTCGTTGTCCTGCTGGAAGGTGAACCTCCGCCCCAGTCTCAAGTCTTTTGCAGACTCTAACGGGTTTTCTTCTAAGATTGCCCTGTATTTGGCTCCATCCATTTTCCCATCAACTCTGACCAGCTTCCCTGTCCCTGCTGAAGAAAAGCATCCCCACAACATGATGATGCACTATGTTTCACGGTGGGGATGGTGTGTTCAGGGTGATGTGCAGTGTTAGTTTTCCACCACACATAGCGTTTTGCTTTTAGGCCATAAAGTTCAATTTTGGTCTCATCTGACCAGAGCACCTTCTTCCACGTTTGTTGTGTCCCCCACATGGCTTCTCGCAAACTGCAAATGGGACTTCTTATGGCTTTCTTTCAACAATGTCTTTCTTCTTGTCACTCTTCCATTTGTGGCCAGATTTGTGGAGTGCACGACTAATAGTTGTCCTGTGGACAGATTCTCCCACCTGAGCTGTGGATCTCTGCAGCTCCTCCAGAGTTACCATGGGCCTCTTAGCTGCTTCTCTGATGAATGCTCTCCTTGCCCGGCCTGTCATAGGTGGACGGCCATGTCTTGGTAGGTTTGCAGATGTTCCATACTCTTTCCATTTTCAGATGATGGATTGAACAATGCTCTGTGAGATGTTCAAAGCTTGGGAGATTTATTTTAAAAACCTAACATTGCTTTAAACTTCTCCACAGCTTTATCTCTGATCTGTCTGGTGCGTTCCTTGGCCTTCATGATGCATTTTGTTCACTAAGGTTCCCTAACAAACCTCTGAGGGCTTCACAGAACAGCTTTGTTTATACTGAGATTAAATTACACACAGGTGGACTCTATTTACTAGTTAGGTGACTTCTGAAGGCAATTGGTTCCACTAGATTTTAGTTAGGGGTATCAGAGTAAACGGGGCTGAATACAAATGCACGCCACACTTTTCAGATATTTAAATGTAAAAAAAAATGAAAACCATTTATCATTTTCCTTCATCTTCACAATGATGTGCTACTTTGTGTTGGTCTATCACATAAAATCCCAAAAAATACATTTACATTTTTGGTTGCAACATGACAAAATGTGGCAAATTTCAAGGGGTATGAATATTTTTTCAAGACACCTGTGCATTAATGCTCCCCGTGCGTGTCCACTGAAACACACAACACCCAGCAAGCTATGCTTCTGCTCTCTCCTTCCAGCTCCTCACAGACAGCTGCAAAAAACCCATTGCTACCCTACCCTCACCTCTCCTCTACAAACAAGAGGTTTGGCGCATATCTTTAGGAGGCAGTGACAAGGACAGCAGGTGTGTTTGGGGACAGGAAGGGGGCTGTAAATGTACTAAGGCCTGGTTCACACCTATGCATTTTTAGTGCATTTTCAGTTTTACAGAAACACACTACAGTCTATTTAACATGGTTTCCTATGGCTGTAGTTCACATGTATGCATTTTTGGAAAGGGCCAAGGACTTTTTTCTGGTTTTTGGTTCCATAGACATCAATGGATGAAAAACGCAAAATGCACCTGCAATATGCAAACTGCAACCTGCATAGGTGTGAATCAGGCCTAAGGCTCGATTCACACCTATGCATGTTGCTTTTGAGCGTTTTTGGAGGTTTTTTTTTCATGCTTGCCACGTTTTTGAGCAGCGTTTTTGCCGCGTTTTTGCCGCGATTTGCGTTTTGCGTTTTTTTTTTTTAAATTTTTTTTTACAGTCTAAAAAAAAATGTAAAAAAAAATAAAAAAAAAACAAAAAAAAAAAACAAAAAAAACGCATCAAAAACGCATCAAAAACGCTGCAAAAACGGTGCACTTGCGTTTTTGATGCTTGTCCATTGAAATCCATTACATGCCAAATGCTGCATTTTGCATGAAAAAAAGTCCCCGACCCTTTCCAAAAATGCAGAGAAACAAAAAGGCATTGATGTGAACATGTTCCATAGGAACCCATGTTAAAAAATTCCCGTGCATTTCTGCAAAATGCAAAATGCATCAAAAAACGCGCTAGTGTGAATCGAGCCTTAGGCTCGATTCACACCTATGCATGTTGCTTTTGAGCGTTTTTGGAGGGTTTTTTTTCATGCTTGCCACGTTTTTGAGCCGCGTTTTTGCCGCGATTTTGCCGCGATTTGCGTTTTGCGTTTTTTTTTTACATTTTTTTTTTACAGTCTTAAAAAAAAAAAAACGGCAAAAACGCATCAAAAACGCACCAAAAACGCATCAAAAACGCTGCAAAAACGCTGCACTTGCGTTTTGGATGCTTGTCCATTGAATTCTATTACATGCAAAACGCTGCATTTTGCATGAAAAGAAGTCCCTGACCCTTTCCAAAAATGCAGAGAAACAAAAAGGCATTGATGTGAACATGTTCCATAGGAACCCATGTTAAAAAATTCCCGTGCATTTCTGCAAAATGCAAAATGCATCAAAAAACGCGCTAGTGTGAATGGAGCCTAATGCCGCGTACACACGGTCGGACTTTCCGGCATACTTGGTCCGGCGGACCAGAGTGTGCCGGACAATCCGCCCGTGTGTGGGCGCCGGCGGACTTTTCCGGCGGACTTTTTCCCAAAAGCCCGCCGGACCTAGATTTGAAAAAAGTTTTAAATCTTTCCGCCGGACTCAGTTTCGGGCGGAAAGTCCGCTCGTGTGTGTGCTGGTCCGACGGAAAGCCCGCTCGTGTGTATGCTGGTCCGACGGACCAGATACAACACGAGGGCAGGGTATTGCATCTCGCGCTCGCTGCAATAGGAAAAACAAATTTTCCTATTGCGGCGAGCGCGGTGCATACCAGGCCCTTAGGTCTGGTATGGATTATAAAGTGGAACCCCCTACGCCGAAAAAACGGCGTGGGGTCCCCCCTAAAATCCATACAAGACCCCAATCCGAGCACGCAGCCTGGCCGGTCAGGAAAGGGGGTGGGGACGAGCGAGCGCCCCCCCCCTCCTGAACCGTACCAGGCCGCATGCCCTCAACATGGGGGGTGGGTGCTTTGGGGGAGGGGGGCGCCCTGCGGGCCCCCCCCCACCCCAAAGCACCTTGTCCCCATGTTGATGAGGACAAGGGCCTCTTCCCGACAACCCTGGCCGTTGGTTGTCGGGGTCTGCGGGCGGGGGCTTATCGGAATCTGGGAGCCCCCTTTAATAAGGGGGCCCCCAGATCCCGGCCCCCCACCCTATGTGAATGAGTAAGGGGTACATGGTACCCCTACCCATTCACCTAGGAAAAAAGTGTAAGTAATAAAACACACTACACAGGTTTTTAAAATATTTTATTAAACAGCTCCGGGGGGGTATCTTCCTCCGGCTTCGGGGGTCTTCTTCCGGCTTCGGGGGTCCCTCCGCTTCATCTTCTCCCGGCGTCCGGTTGATTCTTCTCCGCTCTCTTCTCTCCAGTTCTTCGGCCGGCTCCTCTGCTGTGTTCAGGTAGCTCTCTTGCCAGCAGAGGTCCGGACTTCTGGGCTTCTTCTCTTCCCCAGATGTTGACACAACGCTCTCTCCGGCTGGACTGCTCTCCGAGGGCTGCGTTGTGACTTATATAGGCGGAGACCCCGCCCCCTTTTGATGTCACAGTCCCTGGACATGCTGGGACTGTGACGTTTTAGGGGGCGTGGTCAACATCACCCAGTGACCACGCCCCCTAAAACGTCACAGTCCCAGCATGCCCAGGGACTGTGACATCAAAAGGGGGCAGGGTCTCCGCCTATATAAGTCACAACGCAGCCCTCGGAGAGCAGTCCAGCCGGAGAGAGCGTCGTGTCAACATCTGGGGAAGAGAAGAAGCCCAGAAGTCCGGACCTCTGCTGGCAAGAGAGCTACCTGAACACAGCAGAGGAGCCGGCCGAAGAACTGGAGAGAAGAGAGCGGAGAAGAACCAACCGGACGCCGGGAGAAGATGAAGCGGAGGGACCCCCGAAGCCGGAAGAAGACCCCCGAAGCCGGAGGAAGATCCCCCCCGGAGCTGTTTAATAAAATATTTTAAAAACCTGTGTAGTGTGTTTTATTACTTACACTTTTTTCCTAGGTGAATGGGTAGGGGTACCATGTACCCCTTACTCATTCACATAGGGTGGGGGGCCGGGATCTGGGGGCCCCCTTATTAAAGGGGGCTCCCAGATTCCGATAAGCCCCCGCCCGCAGACCCCGACAACCAACGGCCAGGGTTGTCGGGAAGAGGCCCTTGTCCTCATCAACATGGGGATAAGGTGCTTTGGGGTGGGGGGGGGCCCGCAGGGCGCCCCCCTCCCCCAAAGCACCCACCCCCCATGTTGAGGGCATGCGGCCTGGTACGGTTCAGGAGGGGGGGGCGCTCGCTCGTCCCCACCCCATTTCCTGACCGGCCAGGCTGCGTGCTCGGATCGGGGTCTGGTATGGATTTTAGGGGGGACCCCACGCCGTTTTTTCGGCGTAGGGGGTTCCCCTTTATAATCCATACCAGACCTAAGGGCCTGGTATGCCCGTAACGGGGCTCGCAAGGTGTCAATCTCGCCGATAAAAGCGGCAAGATTGACATCCTTTTCTAGTCCCGTTGCACCTGAGTCACGTTCAAAATGAACGGACTTGTCCGTGTGTGGGCAAGTCCGTTCATTCTGAAAGTCCGCCGGAACTCCGGCGAAAGTCCGGAAAGTGTGCCGGACCAAGTAGGATAGAAAGTCCGACCGTGTGTACGCGGCATAAGGCTCGATTCACACCTATGCATGTTGCTTTTGAGCGTTTTTGGAGGTTTTTTTTTATGCCTGCCACGTTTTTGAGCAGCGTTTTTGTAGCGTTTTTACAGCGTTTTTGCGGCGTTTTTGCCGCGTTTTTTTTTTTACAGTTTTTTTTGACTGTATACAGTCGGAAAAAAAACAAAAAAAAAACCCGGCAAAGACGCATCAAAAACGCATCAAAAACGCTGCAAAAACGGTGCACTTGCGTTTTTGATGCTTGTCCATTGAATTCTATTACATGCAAAACGCTGCATTTTGCATGAAAAAAAGTCCCTGACCCTTTCCAAAAATGCAGAGAAACAAAAAGGCATTGATGTGAACATGTTCCATAGGAACCCATGTTAAAAAAATTCCCATGCATTTCTGCAAAATGCATCAAAAAACGCGCTAGTGTGAATGGAGCCTAAAACATTTTTTTACCTTAACAAAAATGCTTAGCCTTTAGTACTACATTAATTGTAGTGTGTGGCAAGTTGACCATGTGTATGATCCCCTTGGAGAAAAATCATAGTCTATTATCACACCACATGTAAATGAGATCAGGTCAAACAAACTCCCAGGTCCGCACTCACCCCTCCAGCTGTCTCTGCCTCATAGCTTCCATCAGGCTAACCAAGTCTTCTTTAGATCTGCCTCCTGCACTGATTGGCCGGGAAGAGCAGCCAGAAACCGATGGTGAATATTGATTCGCTAGTATCACAAGTGGGAGGGCGCAGAGCAACCTTTTACAAGACAAGTAGAGCCTCGGGCTCTAATCACGTGCTTGTAAAAAAAATGACAGACCTCATAGAAAGCCATTAGTCTAGCGCCCCGCATGCAAGCTAGGGAGGCTGCACCCCTTATGGACCGGCCACCACTAGTTGCCTTACTGTCATGCTGACTCTTTTGCTTTCACTGACCAGGATCTTCATTAAATATTGTTTTTAGGGAGGTAAGTAGGTGTACGGTGTAAATGAAAAAGCCTTATCCTGCACAAAGTATAGGCCAGTAATGGCAAACCTTGGCACCCCTGATGTTTTGGAACTACATTCCCCATGATGCTCATGCCCTCTGCAGAGCAGTTAAGCATCATGGGAAATGTAGTTCCAAAACATCAGGGGTGCCAAGGTTTGCCATCACTGGTATAGGCCAACCCATCCCTGTTGGTAACTACCAACAAAACATGATAGTGAGATGCTCATCATGGACTAAATGTCCATGTTGGGTGTACAAGATACTGTCTGGGAAAAAAGAACAGTTTTAAGATGATTCTACTGAGTATTGCCTTCTTAAAAATAAAATGAGATTGGTCAATCACCCTTACATAATATAGTTCCTATGAGCGAATTCTCATAATGACATGCATATCTTCAGCCATGTGCCTTTAGAAGCATTTTATAATCACACCGTGATTCAGCACTGCAGCATCACACAGAGGGACGGAGCCGAATGTGCGTCTCAGCCTCAGTGCTGTATCTGCTTTGCACAATGAAGGCTCATTAAAACATAATGTTTGAGCTATTATCAAAAGATTATAATTGATTTTTTCAATACTTGGGTTTTAAATGAGGATAACATAACAGTATGTTCCGGAAATGAACCATTTCCTGTTACATATATACTGTATTTACACAACTGTGTATTTTGTGATACAAGCACTGAATATTGGTAATAGACTGTCAGCATTCTAATGCCCCGTACACACCGTCAGATTTTCCGATGGAAAATGTTTCCATGGGAGCTTGTTGTCGGAAATTCCGACTGTGTCTAGGCTCCATCGGACATTTTCCATCGGAATTTCCGTCACACAAAATTTGAGATCTGGTTCTCAAATTTTCCGACAACAAAACCCGTTGTCGTAAATTCCGATCGTGTGTACACAATTCCGACGCACAAAATTCCACGCATGCTCGGAATCAAGCAGAAGAGCCGCACTGGCTATTGAACTTCATTTTTCTTGGCTCGTCGTACGTGTTGTACGTCACCGCGTTCTTGACGTTCTGAATTTCTGACAAGATTTGTGTGACCGTGTGCATGCAAGACGAGTTTGAGCCAACATCCTTCGGAAAAAATCCATGGATATTGTTGACGGAATATCCGATCGTGTGTATAGGGCATATTAGTTCGAAAAAGATGCAATCCCAAATGGCTGCAACAGTAAATTAGGTTTAAGGCTCGATTCACACCTATGCATGTTGCTTTTGAGCGTTTTTGGAGGTTTTTTTTTCATGCTTGCCACGTTTTTGAGCCGCGTTTTTGCCGCGATTTTGCCGCGATTTTGCCGCGATTTGCGTTTTGCGTTTTTTTTGTTTTTTTTTTTTTTACATTTTTTTTTACAGTCTTAAAAAAAATTACAAAAAAAAAAAAAAATTAAAAAAAAAACAAAACAAAAAAAAAAACGGCAAAAACGCACCAAAAACGCACCAAAAACGCATCAAAAACGCTGCAAAAACGGTGCACTTGCGTTTTTGATGCTTGTCCATTGAAATCCATTACATGCAAAACGCTGCATTTTGGATGAAAAAAAGTCCCCGACCCTTTCCAAAAATGCAGAGAAACAAAAAGGCATTGATGTGAACATGTTCCATAGGAACCCATGTTAAAAAATTTCCGTGCATTTCTGCAAAATGCAAAATGCATCAAAAAACGCGCTAGTGTGAATAGAGCCTTAGTGGACCATATATTGAAGATCAGACAAACTTGTGCTTCTCAAGTGAGGGTTGCCCAAAGCAATGGCCAACTCTGACAAACCTGGCCAATCCAGACAGTAACAATCATACAAGAGCCTCAAGGGGTTGTAAAGGTAATTTTATTTATTTTTTTAAATAACAAACATGTTATACTTACCTTCACTGTGCAGCTCGTTCTGCACAGAGTGGCCCCGAACCTGCTCTTCTGGGGTCCCTCGGCGGCTGTTTCAGCTCCTCCCCGCAAGAAATAACCACCTTAATGCGAGCTCCCTTGCATGGTGGTTAGTTGTTGCGGGCGCGCTCCCGTGATACAGCCGGCGGCTATAGCTGCTCACTGTATCACTCGGCCCCGCCCCCCGGCGCGCCGCGTCATCGGATGTGATTGACAGCAGCGCGAGCCAATGGCTGCGCTGCTTTCAATCCATCCACTGCAGCCAATCAGCGACCAGGCTGAGCTGCAATGGAGATGACGAGAACGAGCAGCGGAGATTCGAGGTGTCAGGTAAGTAAAACGGGGGGGCTGGGGGCGGCGGTATTGTTAAAAGTTTTTTCACCTTAATGCATATAATGCATTAAGGTGAAAAAATTTTTACCTTTACAACCCCTTTCATTCATAAGGTCCTACAATCCTCAAAGATCTTACATTTAGTCTGAACGAAATATGCTCATGATACCTCCTGAACCCACCAGACCTTTACCCATTATGAAGAGCAGAGAAACAATCACAGATACACTATATTGTCAAAAGTATTGGGACACCTGCCTTTACACACACATGAACTTTAATGGCATCCCAGTCTTAGTCCGTAGGGCTCAATATTGAGTTGGCTCACCTTTTGCAGCTTTAACTCTTCTGGGAAGGCTGTCCACAAGGTTTAGGAGTGTGTCTATGGGAATGTTTGACCATTCTTCCAGAAGCGCATACGTGAGGTCAGGCACTGATATTGGACGAGAAGGCCTAACTCGCAGTCTCCACTCTAATTCATCCCAAAGATGTTCTATCGAGTTGAGGTCAGGACTCTGTACAGGCCAGTCAAGTTCCTCCACCCCAAACTCGCTCATCCATGTCTTTATGGACTTTGCTTTGTACACTGGTGCGCAGTCATGTTGGAACAGGAAGGGGCCATCCCTGAACTGTTCCCATAAAGTTGGGAGCATGAAATTGTCCAAAATGTCTTGGTATGCTGACGCCTTTATAGGGCGTACACACGGTCGGACTTTGTTCGGACATTCCGACAACAAAATCCTAGGATTTTTTCAGACGGATGTTGGCTCAAACTTGTTTTGCATACACACGGTCGCACAAAGTTGTCGGAAAATCCGATCGTTCTAAACGCGGTGACGTAAAACACGTACATCGGGACTATAAACGGGGCAGTGGCCAATAGCTTTCATCTCTTTATTTATTCTGAGCATGCGTGGCACTTTGTCCGTCGGATTTGTGTACACACAATCGGAATTTCCAACAACGGATTTTGTTGTCGGAAAATTTTATCTCCTGCTCTCCAACTTTGTGTGTCGGAAAATCCGATGGAAAATGTCCGATGGAGCCCACACACGGTCGGAATTTCCGACAACACGCTCCGATCGGACATTTTCCATCGGAAAATCCGACCGTGTGTACGGGGCATAAGAGTTCCCTTCACTGGAACTAAGGAGCCAAGCCCAACCCCTGAAAAAAAAAAAAAAAAACCCACACCATAATCCTCCCTCCACCAAATGATTTGGAGAGGTAGCCCAATACTTTTGGCAATATATTGTGGATGAGCAATTTGGGGTGGAGGAACTTGACTGGCCTGCACAGAGTCCTGACCTCAACCTGATAGAACACCTTTGGGATGAATTAGAGTGGAGACTGTGTTGGCCTCGTCCAACATCAGTGTCTGACCTCACAAATGCTCTTCTGGAAGAATGGTCAAACATTCCCATAGACACACTCCTAAACCTTGTGGACAGCCTTCCCAGAAGAGTTGAAGCTGTTATAGCTGCAAAGGGTGGGCCAACTCAATATTGAACCCTATGGACTATGACTGGGATGCCAATAAAATTCATGTGCGTGTAAAGGCAGGCGTCACAATACTTTTGACAATATAGTGTAAGTCATCTTGGATAATTGTGTACAACAGGCAAATACTTCCGCTGATACTAAACATAAATATAGTTCCTACAATTGGGATGCTGTAGAACAAATGGCTTAACACCCCAAGAATGGCCACTTTAGATCTGTTTAGATCTTTTTGGGGGCTAGGAGATAACTCTAGATAGTAATGGACACCTGAGAGCTACCCATGAGCTTGAGACAATAAAAATGAGAATTCTCATTTGTCATCTTTAGGCTGGGTTCACAGTAGTGCGAATTGGATGTGAATTTCCCCGCATCCAATTCGCATGGCAGGAGATTGTGGCGCGGCTCTCTATGGGGCCGGCTCACATATCGCCGGGGCGGCTGTGGAGAGGAATGCACAGAGGTCCTGTGCGTCTTTGGCTCTGTTTCACGGCCGAATTCAGGCAAAAATATGGCCCGGATTCCTCCCTGAAATTGAAAACAGGGACACACTGGACCCCTGCTAAAAGCCGCATGTGGCTTAGATGTGAACCCAGCCTTACCGTATAAAGGGATGATTAAAAAAATGTTGAATCCCAAAAAAATGACCTTTCTCTGAGTCACCAATGTGGCACATGCAGTGGAATGTTCTCAATTCTCAATTAAAATGTTCTCAATTATTGTGGCACCAATTATGTTTTTCTGCATTACTAAACTGTACCTTGTGACGTTGTGGCCATAATATACAATATACGGTGCAGAATCTATGATAAATGGTGATTTAAAATGAAAAAGCGGAGAGGTTCAAGCAGCACTATGCTCAGTTGGGAACAGGCACCATAAAATCTATAGGAAATCCCAGTGTCAAGTATTGAGACGCTACTGGTGGAGCTTTAAATAACGTTTCAAACCGCTCAGGAGTGAAGTAGGCCTTTTGTTTTTCTATCTTGACAGGTTCCCTTTAAAAACCAAGAACACCAAAATTCAGTATTTTAGTTACTAGTAGAACTGGATTTGCCATCAGGCACAGTAGGTATGTTGTCCCATGTAGTTGTCAGGGGGTGGCTTTGACACCCTATCTCTTTTACATCATCTGCAGAATAAGAATCTGCAACAGACTGCATACAGAAATTGTTTATGGAGCCTGAAAGTATTGAAACCAGAGTAGCAGCCAGGCAACTAGCATTTTTAGAAGGATAGGTAAGTAATGGAGCTCAGTTTCTCATATGTAAGCATATCTGTCCGGTATATTTTAAGTTTAGGATAGAGTGAGGACGGGTCGGTTCCTCTGTCAGATTTGCATTAATGTCTCTGTTCCTATTTAGGATATTCCCATCATTTCTAGTGTCAGGTGACAGGAAGTGAGGGAAAACTACCCAAACAACATCTATCAATCATTCGATGCAAAAAAGTTTTACCTCAGGTGACGGTAAACAGAAGCACACTGAATAATTATTTCGAAGTGCACTACATCCGTCTTTCTCTCCAGCTTGTCTAAGGGTCGCAGTCATTTAATCGGCCTCCTGGACCAGTGTCACGTTTTCTGCATGGTTACCCTACTTTCTCTCCTCTAAAGTACCTGCCATCATCCTAGGTGACTTTAACATTCCAGTCAATGTTAATACTGCAACCACTTTTTAACTACTCAACTTAACCTCCTCTTTTAACCTAACACAATGGACACAAACCACCACTCTCTCCAACGGCAACACTCTCAACCTCGTATTCTCCTATCGCTGCACTCCCTGCAACCTCTCTAACACCCCCTTTCCTCTCTCTGATCACAACCTTATCTGTTCAACCTCTCCTTGCCTCCTACCTCCCATGCTGCCAACCCACAAACCACTACCTGCAGAAACCTTCGCAACCTCAACCCTGCCCTTCTTCATTCTGCTACTGATGGCCTTTACGACAAAATCGCACCCCTGTCCTGCCCAGACCTAACCACTTCCATTTACAACAACACACTGTCATCCTCCCTAGACGTACTTGCTCCTCTTTCTACACGCAGAACCAGGCCCCATTTGCTACAACCCTGGCAAACAGACAACATCAGAAGTCTCAAGAGACGCAGCTGCGCTCTTGAGCGAGCATGGCATAAATCTAAATCCCTGCAAGACTTTACCCTCTACAAATCTGCCCTTCTCAAATACAACTCCTGCCTCTCCACACTACTAAACAAACCTACTACAACACTCTCATCAAAACCCTCTCATCCAAGCCTCGTCAACTCTTTTCTACCCTTAATTCCTTACTTCACCCCCCACTGCCCCCACCCACCGACTTGCTTACCGCTCAACAGATTGCCAACCATTTCAAAAGCAAAATCGACATTCAGCTTCCTCCCCTACCCAACACATCAGGTCCAAAACCACACTCAATACTCTCCTCCTTCTGCCCAGTTGATACAAGCAAAAAAAAGGCGCCCCTAATGCCGCGTACACACGGTCGTACTTTTCGTCTACAAAAGTCGGACAGCCTGTCCGACAGACTTCCGGCAGACTTGCGGTGGACTTGCGGCGGACTTGCGGCCTACTTTCTAACGACCGGACTTGCCTACACACGACCACACAAAAGTCGGTCGGATTCGTACGTGATGACGTACACCAGACTAAAATAAGGAAGTTCATAGCCAGTAGCCAATAGGTGCCCTAGCGTGGCTTTTTGTCCGTCGGACTAGCACACAGACGAGCGGATTTCGGGGTCCGTCGTAGTTACGAAGTAAAAATTTAAAGCATGTTTCAAATCTAAAGTACGTCGGATTTGAGGCTAAAAAAGTACGTTGAAAGTCCGGAGAAGCCCACACACGATCGGATTACCAGCCAGCTTTAGTCCGTCAGCGTCCGTTGGACTTTTGTAGACGAAAAGTACGACCGTGTGTACGCGGCATAAGTGTAGAAGTATAACAGTTTAAAGTGGAGGGCCACCCTGAAAAAAAAATTGCACCAAAAATCCTAAAAAAAATTAAAAAAAAAAACATTTGAAAAAAAAAAAAAATTTAAACTTACCTGAACCCTTGTTGCTAGGCAGTCTTCCTAATCTGCCTGTTCCTATTTCGTGGTGTGTTCTGCTCCTAGCTGAGCTGAACTATGCCATTCACAGATAGCCGGGCTGCTTGCGCGCGCGCAGTAGGAAACTGGCAGTGAAGGCTCCACTGCCTGTTTCCCTTACCTAGGATGGCGGTGCCGGGACCCGAGAGCCGAGGCACCTAGGACAGGTAAGTCTACTTATTTAAAGTCAGCAGCTACAGTGTTTGTAGCTGCTGACTTTAAAAAATTTTTTTAGCATGGCCGGAATCCCGATTTAATATCCCCAGCGGGATTAAAAACACTTACAAAATCAGAAGGCAAAGAAAGCACATCATGACAGGTGGTTAGATGGTAGATTCTTCAGCATCATAAGGGGTCACAGCAGAAGGAAATCCCCAGGCTATTAGTGTGTGGTCACACCGAATCCAGTCAAAGTCAGCAACGGAGTATCCAGGACGCTGAAGCCGCCGGTGGAAGTGACGTAGTCCGAGAACAAGAAGAGAGGACCCGGAAATGATGTTGGCACTGAGGGACAGCAACCAGCCTGGACCGCAAAACGAACGTGGTCATAAGAAAGGGACGCGTTTCGGAACTCTATCTGGTTCCTTTATCAACCTATTAACCTTTTTTTTTTTTGCTTGTGTTTTCATAGAGATTGCTTCTATCTGTAAGCCGCAGCCCTAAGTACTGAAGAAACATCCATATCACTGCCAATGCCACCATTATTGGACTTTTGTTTGTATAGAGACATTGCCTGTTCTATCCTGAAGCTCTGAGCGCACTAAAAATATCTTTTTCATATTCCTTTTGCCCAGTTACCTCCGATGAAGTTGATAACTCCTCTCCATGGCCCACCTCACCACCAGTCCCCTGACAATTACTGCGACCATCTTCCCACTCTATCCAAAACTCCCTAACCCACATCTTCAACCTCTCCCTCTCCTCCGGCACCTTTCCTTCCCCGCTCAAACATGCACTGGTTACCCCCATACTCAAAAAACCCTCACTAAACCCCACCTGTTTGAATAACTTAAGACCCATCTCCCTGCTCCCATTTGCCTCCAAGCTCATCGAACGCCTTGTCCATGACCGAATGAGTCGCTACCTCACGGATAACAACCTTCTCGACACCCTACAGTCCAGCTTCTGTCCACAACATTCCACTGAAACTGCCCTACTAAAACTCACCAATGACCTACTAAATGCTAAAACCAATGGCCATTACTCCTTAGACCTCTCTGCTGCCTTCAACAAAGTTGACCACCTGCTCTTCCTCAGCAAACTACACTCCCTTGGCCTCTGTGATTCTGCTTTATCCTGGTTCTCCTCCTACCTATCTCAGCGCACTTTCAGTGTCACTTACAACTCCATCTCCTCCGCTCCTCTTCTTTTCTCTGTTGGGGTACCCCAAGGCTCCTTGGGCCCCTCCTATTCTCACTCTATACCTCTTCTCTGGGCCAGTTGATAACCTCCCATGGCTTCCAATACCACCTCTATGCTGATGACACCCAGATCTCTCTCTCCACTCCTCAACTCACCTCAGCGATCTCCTCACGGATCTCAAACTTACTGAATGATGTATCGGTATGGATGTCACACCACTTTCTCAAACTCAATCTTTCTAAAACTGAGCTTGTTATATTTCCTCCTTCCCGGTCCCCCCCCATGACTACCATTAAGATCAACAGCACAACCATTGGTCCCTCCACACATGCCAGGGTGCTGGGTGTAATCCTTGACTCTGAACTCTCCTTCAGCCCCCACATCCAATCACTGGCTAAATCCTGCCGCCTTAACCTCCGCAACATCTCCAGAATTCGACCCTTCCTGACTAATGACACCACAAAGCAACTTATTCACTCCTTGATTATTTCCCGCCTTGACTACTGCAACTCTCTCCTTAATGGCCTACCCCTAAGCAGGCTATCCCCCCTTCAGTCTATGAATGCTGCTGCTAGACTAATACACCTCACTAACCGATCTGTGACTGCTGCTCCTCTCTGCCAATCCCTTCACTGGCTTCCCCTACCACCACAGTATATAATTCAAAATGCTAACCACAACATACAAGGCCATCCACAACATCGCCCCCATCTACATCACCAACCTCATCTGCAGATATCGCCCTAATCATCCGCTCCTCCCAGGACCTCCTGCTCTCTAGCTCCCTTGTTACCTCCTCCCATGCTCGCCTTCAGGACTTCTCCAGAGCCTCTCCCATCCTCAGGAATTCCCTGCCCCGGTATATCCGATCAGCCCCTAACCTTTCCTCCTTTAGGAGATCCCTGAAAACTCATTTATTCACGGAAGCCTATCCCACACCCACCTAACAGCTGTCCCCGAGCCACCCCCATCAAATCATTCCCCGCATCTATTACCTTTTGTACCACCACCCACTCCCTTTAGAATGTAAGCTCTACGAGCAGGGCCCTCCTGTCGCTTCTGTATTGAACTGCACTGTAATTGTGCTCCCCCCCCCCTACATTGTAAAGCGCTGCCTAAACTGTTGGCACTATATAAATCGTGTATAATAATAATTCTTCACATTTTGCATACAATGCACAGTGATAGACAGTGACTACAGACGGAAGTAATAATGATTTATTAATTCAGCAGCACACACATCGTTTATCAGCCGTCATCCCGCACTACAAAGTCATTTGCTTCAATACACGGCACCTTTCAGCGCACAGCTGCTTATATAACAAATCAGCATTGCTGTATTCAGAGTGCGATGTCTGTCATATAATTCATTATAAACACCTCTAGATTTTACATATCCATTAATGTTCCAGTAAAGACTATTATAGTCTTTTTGCTTATCTTCTTAAATATATGCAACTCCAACCTGCTTAATGCACCAAAATCTATGTTCCATATGTAGGCAACATTACATACAGTACATATAGACAATACATACATATATTGTACACTACATTACCAAAAGTATTGTGACGCCTGCCCTGTGGTGTTTTTAGGTTTTGTGCTGCCCTAGGCCTGACTAAACTCATGCACCCCCTAATTTAAATATGACCCACCCCTTTCTGTCGAGGCCACGCCCCTTCCTGTTTAAGACCCACCCTATCATCTGTAAACCACACCCCTTCCTCTTTAGGCTCATTTGGCACCTTTCAGGGGGAGGGGGGAACGGGCACCTGTTTTTGACAGGTACCCTTCCCCACTCCCGGGAGACTGCGCTGCCCCCTCTGAAGTTCGGCCCCCCTGCTCCTTCCTCCACTAGGGCATTCAGAAAGTGCAACGCACTTCGCACTCGTGCAGTAGGGAACCGGCCGGTTTCCCCTACCATGAATGATGGTGGCAAAACCTGAGAGCCAATTCGAAAATCGGCTGAGGTGTCAACATCGCAGGAACCCTGGACAGATAAGTGTCCTAATATTAAAAGTTAGCAGCTACATTATTTGTAGCTGCTGAGTTTTAATGTTTTCACGGTGTGGGGGCGGGACTCCTCTTTAATGAGTTTGCATTGATTTCAGCATTGATGGAGCACTTTATTGCAATATCATGATCTGCATATTAATGCACTTTCATTAAATGTGGACTGTTTAATGGGTTTGCATTGATTTTAGCATGCATGGAGCACTTTGCACATGCCAGTGGTGGCTGGTGCTCAAAATTTTTTTTTTTTTTGGGGGGGGGGGGGGGCGCAAACAAACTAAAACATTCAGAAAAAAAGACATCAATTGCAGCCTCACTGTGCCCATCAATTTTAGCCACTGTGCCCATCAATTGTAGCCACTGTGCCATCAAATGCAGCCACTGTGCTCATCAAATGCAGCCACTGTGCCCATCAATTACAGCCACTGTGCCCTCAAACACAGCCACTGTGCCCATCAATTGCAGCTACTGTGCCCATCAATTGCAGCCACTGTGCCATCAAACGCAGCCACTGTGCCCTATCAAACGCAGCCACTGTGCCCTTCAATTGCAGCCACTGTGCCCTCAAACGCAGCCACTGTGCCCATCAATTGCAGCCACTGTGCCATTAAACGCAGCCACTGTGCCATCAAACACAGCCACTGTGCCCCATCAAACGCAGCCACTGCCATCAAACGCAGCCACTGTGCCATCAAACGCAGCCACTGTGCCCCATCAAACGCAGCCACTGCCATCAAACGCAGCCACTGTGTCCATCAAATGCTGCCACTGTTCCCATCAATTGTAGCCACTGTGCCCTCAAACGCAGACAGTGTACCATCAAATGCTGACACTGTGCCCATCAATTGTAGCCACTGTGCCCTCAAACGCAGCCACTGTGCCCTCAAACACAGCCACTGTACCAATCAATTGCTGCCACTGTGCCCATCAATTGTAGCCATTGTGCCCATCAATTGTAGCCACTGTGCCATCAAATGCCAACACTATGCCCATAACACTGATATCATTTATTAAATAATTTTACCTGCTGTCCTGGAGGTTTCCCTCATGCTCCTCTCTCTCTCTCTCTCTCTCTCTCTCTCTCCTCCTGACATCACTGCCAGACCCCACCCCAGTGCCGAGGAGAAGATTCAAGGAAGGCAGTGTGGAGGAGGGTAGGCGGAGCATAAAGCTCCACCTCCGCCAGTCACCGGCCGCTTATGGGGCGTGAGTCACATGCCACCCCCTGCATGAGAGAAAGTCCCCCCACCCGTCTTCCAGATTCTCGGCTCCCATGGCCGGCCCCTGCACACATGCAGCCCACGGTGGCCGCCTTGCTGTAGCGGCGCCACTGTGTATGGGCGTGCTTGGCAGAGGGTGGAGGGGCGTGAGTTACTCGCCCCTCCACCCTCTGCCAAGCACGCCCATACACAGCGGCGCCGCTACAGCAAGGCGGCCGCCGTGGGCTGCATGTGTGCGGAGGCGGCCGCGGGAATTGGGTGGGGGGACTTTCTCTCATGCGGGGGGCAGCTTTTTTTGCGGCCCCCTGAAAGTGCCGCCCTAGGAGGCCTAGGCCCTGTCGGCCTAGGCCAAAACACAGCCCCGTGCCTGCCTTTACACACACATGAATATTAATGGCATCCCAGTCTTAGTCCGTAGGGTTCAATATTGAGTTGGCCCACCCTTTGCAGCTATAACAGCTTCAACTCTTCTGGGAAGGCTGTCCACAAAGTTTAGGAGTGTGTCTATGGGAATGTTTGACCATTCTTCCAGAAGCGCATTTGTGAGGTCAGGCACTGATGTGGACGAGAAGGCCTAGCTTGCAGTCTCCGCTCGAATTCATCCCAAAGGTGTTCTGTTAGGTTGAGATCAGGACTCTGTGCAGGCCAGTGAAGTTCCTCCACCCCAAGCTCACTCATCCATGTCTTTATGGACCTTGCTTTGTGCACTGGTGCGCAGTCATGTTGGAACAGGAAGGGGTCATCCCCAAACTGTTCCCACAAAGTTGGGAGCACCGCACAGACATCGCATCTGATGTGCACAGAAATGCGGTGTGATTCCCGTGCACTAGTGTGGACCCAGGCTTACTCTTTCTATAATGAAAAAAAAAAAAAGTTTTGCCAAATTGAGCGAATCTGTCTTGGGAGTGCTCCAAAGCAAAGGAAGGGGGAGGCTGAAACCATTCCAAAATGTCCAAATGTACTCTCATCCTTATTTCAAAAGTACTAGAAGGATGTAAAAATGAGGGCAGCCATATTTTCTCAATGCCTGTCTTATCTGTGCTTGCTGCTTAGAAATGCCACACAGTGATCGGCCCAACTAAAAATCGACTGTAGCAGGTAGAAAATTGTTGTCTGAAGTTTCCTGGTGAAAAATTGGATGGCCCTGCAGGCACCACTTAAAAATCGACTAACTCGGATGGAAAATTGTTCACCGTATCAGATGCAGTCACTGTTCAGCAGTTCCAATGTATTCAGGCAGATAGAAAGGCCATTAATGCCTGAAAGCAGGGCCGTCTTTAATATTGATTGGACCCTGGGCAAACATTTTCTTGGGCCCTCCCGAATCTACTTATCAGCTATTTGCGGGCAGTGTGGGCTGAAAGGTGTCAGGGCTGGGCTCAGCCCTTCCTTCTCTGAGATGGTCGCTCAGCTGTCGGCTAATTGCTAGCTCCCATCTCTCTCCACAGTTAATCAGCTATTGATGATATCCTGCTCATCAGTCCTGCCTATTTAACTGTCCAGTCTGGAGGATCTCTGCCTTCGCCTTGGTCAACATCACAGAGATGATCTCCTGCGTTCCTGTTTAAAGACTTGCTTTGCTGACATCCCTTCTGGCTCCAGATCCTGCTTGCTGTTTCACTACGTTGATCATTGACGTCTGGCTTGGCTGACTATACGTTCCGGTTACTGAACTTTGGCTATGTTTTGACTACGTTTGTTCTTTTTACTTTTATTATTAAACAAGTGTGATTTAACTGTACTTTTGTCTCGGTCTGATTTCATGGTTTATGACAAAAGGGCAGCTGCTTTGGGCCCCACAACAATGACTGGGCCCGGGGCAGCTGCCCCCTGTTGCCCTGCGGTAAAAACGGCCCTGCCTGAATGCAATAGCTGGCAGTGGGGATTCTTCCATCCACGTTGTTTATTGCGGATGGGGGATCAATTACTTTAAGGGCCCTGCCGGCTGTCAAAACACCCAAACAGCAACTGCATCTGATTAAATACACTGTAGGCACGTTTCGGCAAGCCAATTTTACTGTAATTTTTCAGTCAAGGTATGTCGGGCATGTGGCCACTGACAGGGCCACCCAATGAGCAAATGTTGGCTAATTCCTCAAGAAAAGGCCACGATATGTACAGTGTATGGTCATCTCTTCCAGCCGCTCACTTTAAAGTGAGCCTTTACTTTGCCCTCAGTATCACTGTAACCCAGCCCCCTCCAGGATAACTGTAATAAACCCCCCCAGGATCACTGTAAGGGCTCATTTACACTTGCTTCAGCTTCAACAAGGCTTCGGACACGCTTTGTTAAAGCTCTCTGAATGCCAGTCAAAGCTCCTGTCACTAAATAAAATGGTTAGCTTACAGTTCTGTTTACACCTGCTTTTGCTTTGGCTTCGCTTCAAAAATGATACCCCATGTGGCGCTTCAAAACGTCTTCAAAGCCACCATAGAAGTCTATGGCAAAGCTCTCTTGAAGCCCCACCGAAGCCTCATCGAAGCCCCACCGAAGCCCCACCAAAGCCACATCAAAGCCTCATTGAAGCCTCATTGAAGCCTCATCGAAGCACCAAGCAAAAGCAGGTGTAAACAAGACAGTAAGCAAACCATTTTATTTAGTGACAGGAGCTCTGACTGCCATTCAGGGAGCTTTAACAAAGCCTGTCCGAAGCCATGTTTTGAAGCAAGTGTAAACAAGCCCTAATACAGACCGCCCCCCCCCCCCCCAGCAGCACAGTGATATTGATCGCTGCCATACAATCAGTAAAAGGAAAATCTGAAAAAATGTCACTAGAGTATAATAGAGTAAAACCATGGAACAGCAAACACTTCAAAATGTGAAAGTCACTCCTAGACAACGTCCATCGTTCACACTTTGTCTTTTTCATTCAGTACGAATAACTGATTTATCATGTCATTGCGATAACATTTTGTCATCTCAGCAGACGGAAATATGCGCAGTCAGAGTTATTGCTGCCAAATCTGCCCCTAATGAAAAGGGAGAAGGTCCCGTACTGCCGTGACAATCCTAGAACAGGTGACAAACCGGTTACTGAGCGTAGGGCACAAGAGGTGAAGGCCTGGACTAGGGAGAAATCTCGTCCTCTGTAGGAGACATTTGTGTCAACTCTGAAGGGATTAGGTTTCATTGCTGCAACTGTTCTCGGGTCTCAGGTCCCATTGAGGAGCGGCACATGTCACAGAAGCAGACAGAACTGATCTATTTAAGTGGCTTTAAAACCTCAAGTACATTGATTGAGGGTTAGTATGGGTGGGGAGAGGAGAAAATGATTTCCTCTGTCCCATCTGTACAAAGACTGATTTAAATGGGAGCTTTAGAGAAAGTAATAATGGAGGAAAGGAGTGGAATAAGGCAGTTAAGACTATAGAAATGATCAGCAAAAAAAGGAACAAAGAAACATTGAAACAAAACTGGAGCCGTTGCCCAACATGCATTTGTCTCGTTTTATCTGTCTAGGGCAGGGTTTCTCAACCAGGGTTCCATGGAACCCTAAGGTTCCTCCAGAGGTTGTTAGGGGTTCCTTGAGCAATGAGCAATTTATTCCTCTCAGATAAGCTCCCACTGACACCATTGGCACAGCTTGGATTTTGAATATCATTGGAGCTATAAGGCTCCATGCACATTGGAGCTCATAAACGGACGTTTTTTGGAGTTTGGGCGTTTTTTTTAACAGCCCATAAACTCCACTCTATGTTATCCTATGTGTTCATGCACACATGGACATTTTTGAACCTTTATCATCAATGGAGTTGATGGGCTGTTTTCTGAACGCCATAAAATCACGTTCAGGAGTCGTTTTTCTGACCACAAAAAAACGACGAACGCTGATAAACGTCGATAAACGCTCAAAAACATGGCTCACCAGCGTTTAACGTCTTTGATGCATTGAAAAATATTTAAAAATTTAAAAAACGCTAATAAACACTAATAGACCCCGAAAAGCCTGGGGTCTCAGGTGTGCCCAATTTTATTAACAGCCCCGATCGCCGCCGCGTCTGGCCGAGTGCAGCCGAGTCACATAGCAGGTCCCGCCTTCTGGAGCCTATAGCACCTATGATGGACGTCCCACTGGTCCAATGGCGGGACCGCGGGACGTGTGACGTCCATCATAGGCACTGCAGGCTCCAGAAGGCAGGAATTACAATGCGGCCGCCGCGCCACATCGATCCCCGTTTGGCACTCGGGCGGGCGGCTCTCCTCTGACTGCCTCGCGCACCAGCACTACCGATGAGCTGCTGCTGCTGCAGGACCTGGACACATGAAGTCTGTCTCCTGGTCAGGTAGGTCATTGTGTGTATGTCAGGTAGGTAGGAGGTCAGTGTATGTCAGGTAGGTAGGAAGTTAGTGTATGTCAGGTAAGTCAGTGCGTGCCAGTTAGGTCAGTGTGGGTCAGGTAGGTCAGTGTATGTCAGGTAGGTAGGTCAGTGTATGTATGTCAGGTAGGTCAGTGTAGGTAGGTCAGTGTGTGTATGTCAAGTAGGTCAGTTTAGTGGTCAGCATTGATGGGCACTGGTAAGCCAGGCAGCAACCAGCAAGTGAGTTTACCCCCTGCCACACAACCACACAACCCCACTGCCCATCCAAAAAAAATCCCCCTGCCACCAAGCGGCCCATGGTAGCTGCAGAGATCCACAGGTCAGAATCTGTGAGAATCTGTCCACAGGACAACTATTAGTCGTGCACTCCACGGATCTGGCCTTTATGGAAGAGTGGCAAGAAGAAAGCCATTGTTGAAAGAAAGCCATAAGAAGTCCAGTTTGCAGTTTGTGAGAAGCCATGTGGGGGACACAGCAAACATGTGGAAGAAGGTGCTCTGGTCAGATGAGACCAAAATTGAACTTTTTGGCCTAAAAGCAAAACGCTATGTGTGGCGGAAAACTAACACTGCACATCACCCTGAACACACCATCCCCACCGTGAAACATGGTGGTGGTAGCATCACGTTGTGGGGATGTTTTTCTTCAGCAGGGACAGGGAAACTGGTCAGAGTTGATGGGAAGATGGATGGAACCAAATACAGGGCAATCTTAGAAGAAAACCTGTTAGAGTCTGCAAAAGACTTGAGACTGGGGCGGAGGTTCACCTTCTAGCAGGACAACAACCCTAAACATACAGCCAGAGCTACAATGGAATGGTTTAGATCAGGGGTGCCCAACCTTTTGAAAAGTGAGGGCCACTTTAGCGACTTGGCAGCTGGTCGCGAGCCACAATGAGCAGAGCAGGCAAATGACAGGTCCGTGTCCACTCTGCATATGCAGAGCAGACAGGGACAGAGCCCGCTCTACTCTATGGGCCCTCCGATCCGCCCAGACAGAAGGGGCGGATTCCCTTCTGTTTTTTTAAGCAGATCAGATGGAGATAGGCGGGTGTAAAAGGACGCAGGTCAGTTTAAATCTGCCGCTCTATAGCACTGATCGCGTGAAAGGATCCTAATGCCGCATACACACGGGCGGACTTTTCGATGGACTAGGTCTGGCAGACTTTTCGACGGACTTTCCGAATGAACGGACTTGCCTACACACGATCAACCAAAGTCCGACGGATTCGTACGTAATGACGTACGACCGGACTAAAACAAGGAAGTTCATAGCCAGTAGCCAATAGCTGCCCTAGCGTC
This sequence comes from Lithobates septentrionalis, assembly GCA_037952835.1. Classification (NCBI taxonomy): domain Eukaryota; kingdom Metazoa; phylum Chordata; class Amphibia; order Anura; family Ranidae; genus Lithobates; species Lithobates septentrionalis. Next base: position 16,110 of record JBBDGP010003437.1, on the reverse strand, counting down.
GGTTTTTGTCTGTTGGACTAGCATACATACGAGCAGACTTTTCGACCGGACTCGAGTCCATCAGAAAGATTTGAAGCATGTTTCATTTCTAGGTCCGTCTAACTTTTGGGGAAAAAAAGTCCGCTGGAGCCCACACGCGATCGAATTGTCCGACGGACTCCGGTCCGCCGGACCAAGTCTGCCCTAAAGTCCGGTCGTGTGTACGCGGCATAAGGCTGCCTTTCACACTGATGCACTGCGGTTTGCCTGCACCTTAACTGACCTCAATCTTCACTTCTTCCTCAGGATTCCTGCAGGTATCGCTGGCTGCTGCTGTCTCCCAGGTGGGTATGGCTGGTGGCTGCTGCTGGCTGTCCTTCAGGTGGGTACGGCTGGTGGGTCCTGCTGGCTGGTACTGGTGTGTACTGATAGCTGGTACTGGTGGGTACTGCTTTCTGGTACTGGTGGGTACTGCTGGCTGGTACTGGTGGGTACTGCTGGCAAGTACTGCTGGCTGGTGCTGGCAAGTGCTGCTGGCGAGTACTGGTGGGTACTGCTGGCTGGTACTTGGAAGTACTGCTGGCTGGTACTGGTGGTGACTGCAGGCTAGTACCGGTAGCTGATACTGGTGGCTACTGTTGGCTGGTACTGGTGGGTACTGCTGGCTGGTACTGCTGGGTACTTGTAGGCACTGCTGGCTGGTGCTGCTGGCTGATACTTATGGGTACTGCAGGCTGGTACTGGTGGGTACTGCTGGCTGGTACTTCTGGGTACTGGTGGGTACTGCTGGCTGGTACTGGTGGGAACATGTGGGTACTGCTGGCTGGTACTGCTGGCTGGTACTAGTGGGTACTGCTGGCAAGTACTGTTGGCTGGTACTGGGACATATTGCTGGCGAGTACTGCTGGCTGGTACTGCTGGTGAGTACTGGTGGGTACTGCTGGCGGGTACTGGTGGGGACTGCTGGTTGGTACTGGTGGCTGATACTGGTGGGCACTGCTGGCTGGTACTGGTGGGTACTGCTGGCTGGTACTTCTGGGTACTGTTGGCTGGTACTGGTGGGTACTGCTGGCTGGTACTTTTGGGTACTGGTGGATACTGCTTCTGGGTATTGGTGGGTACTGCTGGCTGGTACTTCTGGTACTGGTGGGTACTTTTTGGTACTGCTAGCTGGTATTTCTGGGTATTGTTGGCTGGTACTTCTGGGTACTGCTGGGTGGTACTTCTGGGTACTGCGGCTGGTACTTCTGGGTACTGCTGGCTGGTACTTCTGGGTATTAGTGGGTACTTCTGGGTATTGGTGGGTACTTCTGGGTACTGCTTGCTGGTACTTCTGAGTATTGGTGGGTACTTCTGGGTACTGCTGGCTGGTACTTTTGGGTACTGGTGGGTACTTCTGGGTACTGGTGGGTGGTGCTAGCTGGTACTTCTGGGTACTTTTGGGTACTGGTGGGTGGTGCTTCTGGGTACTGGTGGGTACTCCTGCCTGGTACCTCTGGGTAATGGTGGGTACTTTTTGGTACTGCTGGGAGGTGCTTCTGGGTTCTGGTGAGTACTGCTGGCTGGTACTTCTGGGTACTGGTGAGTACTGCTGGCTGGTACTGCTGGGTACTGGTACTGGTGTGTACTGCTGGGTACTGGTACTGGTGTGTACTGCTGGGTACTGGTGGCTGGCACTTCTTGGTACTGCTGGGTGGTACTTCTGGGTACTGCTGGCTGGTATTTCTGGGTACTGGTGGGTACTGTTGGCTTGTTCTTGATTCCCCCATGCCTGCCATCGTTGTGAAAGACGCGGCGCTGGAGTAAGCCGCCGCTTCCTGTATCGTGCGGGGAACTGTCACGGGCGGAGCACATTTGGTATCACTCTGCCTGAGACAGAAGCCGGCGCTATTCAGGAAGCAATGACTCTGCTTCCTCTAGCACCAGCTCGGATCTTCCCTCTAATGCTCGGGGATGGAGTGTCTCTGATCTAGTAACCCAGAAGCGATGTCATGACATCACTTCCAGATTACTGGCATCTTACAGGCGCCGGTTTTAAAAAATAGAAAGTATTAAAAAACGCAGATCTTGACGTTTTGAATACTTTCAAGTGCAGAGGAGGGGCGGATCCCTCAATAAAGAGTACCTGTCACTGCCTATTACTGTCACAAGGGATGGTTACATTCCTTGTGACAGCAATAAAAGTAATAAAAAATTTTTTTAAAAATTTAAAAGGACAGTGTAAAAAATGTTTTTAAATGCTCAGAATATCGCTACCCGATATCGGCTATTGGCCTGAAAGGCAGCCGAAAAAAGTTGTATCATATCGGCCCTGAAAAAACGATATCGGTCGATCCCTAGTATATACACCAAAGTTTGTAGACGCTATAACTTTCACGCAAACCAATCAATATACACTTATTGGGATTTTTTTTTATTATTAAAGACATGTAGCAGAATACATTTTGGCCAGAATTTATGAAGAAATATGATTTTTTTTATGTTTTTTATTGGATATGTTTTATAGCAGAGAGTACAAAATATTGTGTTTTTTTTTTCTAAATGTTCAGTTTTTTTTTTTTTCATTTTTTTTTCTATTTTTGTGAAATAAATTATATACATTTTTGTTTGGGTACAGTGTTGCATGCCAAAAAGGCAACAAAAAAAAATGACCTGGTCATGAAGGGGGTAAAACCTCCCCGAGCTGAGGTGGTTAGGTAATGTCAAAGTTATTGGAGAATCAATAGGCCCAATGAAAAAATATAAAATTTGCTCTGGTTAATACAGGTCTGGTAGCTGTGGTCATTTATTTCTGAGATGTCCGACATTTTGGGCTGCATTTGCCTGTAATAAAACCAGTCCTGGTTGACAGCTTTGTTCTGCTGGAACACAACAGCTACACGCCAGCATATCCACATAAACACCATATGAAGGAGAAGAAAACACGAATGACTCAGATAGCTGGGAATACTCGAGATGGTTTTGTACACAGATTGACCTGAAACAGCCTGGGTTGTGAAAGCATATCTGGTGACGGGAACACTGTGGACACCTACAAGGCAATGTCACCCATATCCAATCTCTAAAACAACAGATCGATGTTTAGGTGTTCAGAACTTCTACACAAAGTAATACAGGCTGTTGCAGAAAGGCAGATTTAATAAATCCTTATAAAACACAAAATTGCTCTCACACTTCAGGGACAAAAGCAATTTACTGCAAGGTGGGTTCTCTTGTTGGGCTTACATTCGACCAGCTTTTCATGGTGCAAGTATGAATTACTCATACCTGATGGCCCCCAAAAAGCCCGGGTCTATTATTGCTAATTCAGAATTCTTAACCTCGAGTCATAAGGCCTGGGGTTGGACGGGAACTCGGGGCTATACTGGGCCGGACTGGCCTATTGGGAGATTTCATGGGTTGAACGGACTCCCGGATTATGCAGAGCGGGGATCTCCTGCTTACCCGGCGCGGCAAAGTCCCGCCTCCTAGACCGGCTCCTATGATGGACGTCACACTGGTCTAATGCCGGGACGTGTGACATCCATCACAGGAGCTGGTTCAGGAGGCGGGACTTAGTGTGACAGCAGCCACGCTGGGTAAGCAGGAGATCCCCGCTCTGTGTAAACCGGCAGCTCTCCTCCCCCATGCACTGGCAAGGCTGCGCTGATGGGCACTGGCAAGGCTGCGCTGATGGGCACTGATCAGGCTGCTTTGATGGGCACAGGTAAGGCTGAGCTGATGGGTATTGATCAGGCTGCACTGATGGGCACTGGCAAGGCTGCGCTGATGGGCACTGGCTAGGCTGCATTGATGGGCACTGGTGAGGCTGAGCTGATGGGCACTGGTGAGGCTGAGCTGATGGGCACTGGTGAGGCTACATTGATGGGCACTGGTGAGGCTGCATTGATGGGCACTGGTGAGGCTGCATTGATGGACACTAATCGGGCTGCATTGATGGGCACTAGTGAAGCTGCATTGGTGGGCACTGGTGAGGCTGCATTGATGGGCACTAATCGGGCTGCATTGATGGGCACTAGTGAAGCTGCATTGATGGGCACTGATGAGGCTGCATTGATGGGCACTGATTAGGCTGCATAGATGGGCACTGATCAGGCTGCATTGATGGGCACTGGTGAGGCTGAAAAGATGGGCATTGGTGAGGCTGAGCTGATGGGCACTGATCAGGCTGCTTTGATGGGCACAGGTAAGGCTGAGCTGATGGGTATTGATCAGGCTGCATTGATGGGCACTGGCAAGGCTGCACTGATGGGCACTGGCTAGGCTGCATTGATGGGCACTGGTGAGGCTGAGCTGATGGGCACTGGTGAGGCTGCATTGATGGGCACTACTCGGGCTGCATTGATGAGTTAAAGCGGTGTTCCAGGCTATTTTTAGTTTATTAAAAGTCAGCAGCTACAAAAAGTTTAGCTGCTGACTTTTAATAAACAGCCGCTCCCCTGTCCCATGGTCCAGCGATGCGGCCGCACGGAGCCCTGCTCCAATCCCCCTCCTCTCCGCGGCGCCGTCACTGGAACTGTAGGCACCCAGCTGTGACAGCTTGTGGCTTCGCGGCCGGGCACACTGCGCATGTCGTGCTGCGCTCTCAGAGTGGACAGGCAATCCGTCCCAGAAGATTGCCTAGAGCAGGGGTCTCAAACTGGTGGCCCTCCAGCTGTTGAGAAACTACAAGTCCCATCATGCCTCTGCCTGTGGGAGTCATGCTTGTAACTGTCAGCCTTGCAGTGCCTCATGGGACTTTCAACGTCAGAAGTGACGTAATGCGTTGAATTGTTTTGTATGTGTTCTTTCATTTCTGAGCATGCCTAGTCTTGTTCTTCTGATTTTTTTTTTTTTTTTTTTGGCAGAAAACCGTACTAATGAAAAGAAAATCGGACTTTGTGGTCACATCAGACAAAAATTTTGGAGCCTGCACATCCAGTTTTTGTCTGACGAAAATTCGTAATCGGCTGTCAAAAGCAGCATAGTAACGATCAGAAAATCGGCAGATCGTTCATCGGACAAAATTTTACTTCAGATTTTCTGATCGTGTTTAGAGCAAAGAAGAACAATCTCCTGTTCAGAATCTTCTATACACATACGTACATACTTCTGTAAATGATATGTTTGCACATTATTCTGAAAAGAAAGGTGTTTAATGGAAAAAAAAATCTCTTTGTTCATTAAACAAACACTCTGTTCCTGGGTGGGAAAAGCTGCTATAAGGTATGGTGTCTTTTTTACAACACCTGAAAGCCTGTTTAAAGCTTAACTTTGGGCCACTTTTTTTTTTCTTTTTTTATTCTTTTTTAAAATTCCTACAAGCAGCGTTAATAAAAAAAAAACAAAAAAAAAAACAAGTAGCCCAGGGCTGCAATATTCACCTCTTGTGATGATGTCTCCCCCAGAGCCAGATTAAGAGTATCATGGGCCTGGTGTGGTAAGGATTTTGGGCCTTTTTATGTAAATAAATGAAATTAAAACGCAAAAATTTTTTGCTAAAACAAATGAAATATTTTAAACAAACTGCTCATTCACACTGTATGTGAGCCCATCATTTTTTGTAATTATATCTTTGCATTTTTAAAATAATTGTTTCGTTTTTTTATTATTTGTTCCAATTTTTTATTTTATTTTTTATTTCTCACAATGCTTTTGAGAAGGGGAAGGGGGGTTAGTTGGCAGTTTCAGTAGAGCAGTGGACTGTGTCAGTAGTTTTTTTATTCTTCTTAATTTTTTTTTACAATTTCATTTTTTATTTTTTTTCCACAATGTTTTTGGGAGGGGGGAGTGGACGGTGGTGTCAGTTGAGCAGTTTTTATTTTTGTTATTTTATTTTATACTTTTTACATTTTTATTATTATTTACAATTTAATTGTTTTAATTTTTTTCACAATTGTTTTTTGGGGAGCAGTGGATTGTTTCAGTCGTTTTTTATTTTTATTATTGTATTTTTTGTTTTTTGTATTATTTTATTTAAGTTTATTATTTATTACAATATTTTTTACCAGTTGGAGAGCTTTTGCGAGATTTTAGGGGTGTAAACAGACCCTTGAAGTATCACTTTTGAGACAGAGAAAGGGACTGAGGACACATTCTCCAGTCCATTTTTCTGTAGGCTCAGCTGCACTGCAGATAAATGTGAGGTTCCTGTCAATCAATAAATTGAAGCATAGTAAACACAGTCAGTGATCAGTATGGTTCACTGACTCTATTCATTCAGACAAGGAAGGGGACAGTAAATTACATATTTACCGGCCCCTTCCCCGCTCTCCAGGAGGACAGGAGAGGGGGGGAAGCTGGAGGCGCTACAGGGGGATGGGGGGGACTGGGGAAGCACACTGGGAGGGTTCAGAGAGCAGGAGGAATCTGATAGACAGTCGGGGGTGATTGGTGTGGCATGGGGGGGGGGACATTTACAAGCACCGATCTCCCTCTATTCTCTCCATGAAGCAGCTGAAAGCTGCAGGAGGAAGAGGAGAAGAAGTGGCTTTCAGCTGCTTCATCGAGAGCTATAGAGGGAAATCAGTGCTTGTAAATACTCCCCTGCCACACCAATCGAGCAATTACAATACTGTTGCTTCCCCCTACTGCAGGAGGTACCAGGAGCCTCTCATGGGACGTCATACTGGCCCCGGGCCCTAGGTCATTCCGCACCTGCTGGCCCTAGAGTACGGTAGGGGCCTGGAGCTGCAGCTCCAATAGCTCCTACGTTAATCTGGCCCTGGTCTCCCCGTGGTATTTTTTTCTGCCACAAGATGTCCTCAGTCTTACATGAGTGTCATTCAACCTGGAAGACTGAGGACATATTGTGAGTGCTGGGCATCTTCAACCTGCCCACTAAGGCGCTGCACTCACAGTGTATTGACACAGAAAACGGTGCTAATTTGATCCTGTCAGCAATGCTCTCTGCATTATCAAGGTTTGGCCACTGTCAGGAAAAGAACGAAGAGGGTCCTACATGTCAGGTGACCTTTCTGAAGACTTCAAGGAAGGGTATGTACAAAATCAAGAGGATAAAATATCACTGGCAGGGGATTGCATATCAGTAAAAGGAGGGAGGGGTTATTTTTTGTTTCACTGAACACAAATGGGGAGGAGGGGTTATTGCTGCCACTGACACCAGTGAACCACTGTCAGTAACCCCAACAAGTGGGGGGTTATTATTTCTGACACCAATAAAGGGGTTATCATTGCAGGCCTCTGTGAAGCTGGAAATGACTTCCCAGCTTCATAAAATTTAGATCAAGGGGGGCTGGGCAAGGTGCATCATTCTACCCCTTACTGTGGAACTTTTAGTAACTTTACAAATCTACATGAATAAATTCCTGCCAAGTCACATTGTACACAGTAACAGTATTTGCTTTTGAAAAAAAGCTCCACCTTTTATCATTGTAAAGCAGTCCAGTTTAGTGACTTTACCTAGCCTGAGATAATGTTTTCAGTCTGCTGCAGGCAGGAGGAGGTATTTACTCAGTCTCCTCTTCCCTGGCAATCAGACTGAAACAGGGATTCTGTAGCAAGTCACGAACAGGGACTGACTCGAGTCAGACATTTGTGAACACAGAAACTGCGCATGCACCAAGATTTACATGATTGTGCCAAAATAAAGATGGCTCTGTTCTTTTGGAGAGAAAAGCAGATGAAGGTTTTCTCAGCATGAGTACTGTGATCTCTGTGATGTAACAGGATTACTTTTTCATATTACTTAGTGGGCTTGTGCTTAAAGGGGAGCTCCACCCAAAAGGCGAAGCTCCGCTTGTTTGCTTCCTCCCTCCTCCGCTGCCACATTTGGCATCTTTTGGGGGAGAGGGGAGTGGGTACCTGGTTTTGACAGGTACACGCTCCCACTTCTGTGTGACTTTGTCGTGGCAAAGTCACCTGGAAGTTCAGCCCTTCTTCTTCTTCCCCCACCGCCAGGCCATTCACAAAGCACAGCGCAGTTCACGCATGCGCAGTAGGGAGGTGGCTGTGAAGCCACAAGGCTTTACTGCCGGTTTCCCTTATGCCGCGTACACACGAGCGGATTTTCTCTTGGATGGTTTTTCTGATAGAATTCCGCTCAAGCTTGCCTTGCATACACACGGTCACCCAAAAGTTCTCTGAACTTCCGACCGTCAAGAACGCGGTGATGTACAACATTACGACAAGCCAAGAAAATGAAGTTCAATGTTTCCGAGCATGCGTCACATTGTTTCTGAGCATGCGTAGGAATTTTGCATGTTGGAATTTGTACAGACGATCGCATTTTCGGATAGGAACTTTTTACAACCGAAATATTGAGAACCTGCTCTCAATCTTTTGCTGGCTGGAATTCAGGCCAGGAAAAGTCCGATGGAGCATACACACGGTTGCATTTTCCGACCAAAAGCTCTCATCGGTCTTTTGCTGGCCGAATTTCCGATCGCGTGTACGGGGCATTACAAGAAATGGTGACGGCACCACCAGAGAGCCAATCAAAAAAAATCGGCTGGGGTAAAGACACCGCTGGATTCCAGGAAAGGTAAGTGTCCTAATATTAAAAGTCAGCAGCTAGAGTATTTGTAGCTGCTGACTTTTAATTTTTGGCAGAAGGAGCCTGGAGCTCCTCTTTTACAGATTCACTTGTTAGATCCACTTTAAAATGATTGTAAACGATCACCTTGTAAAACAACCCATTTAGTTTAAAACAGAAATGAAGGGCAAAACATTTTTGTTTAAATATAAAAAAAATAATAATTCTAAACACCTTTTTCCACTTTTTTAAGGCTCGATGCACACTGGAGCTCATAAACGTCCGTTTTTTGGAGTTTGGGCGTTTTTTTTTAACAGCCCATAAACTCCCCTCTATGTTATCCTATGTGTCCATGCACACACATTGACGTTTTTGGACGTTTATCAGTAGTGGAGTTTATGGGCTGTTTTCTGAACGCCATAAAATCGTGTTCAGGAGTCGTTTTTCTGACCACAATGGTCAGAAAAAATGGCCAAACGCTCATAAGCGTTGATAAAAACGCTCAAAAACGTGGCTCACCAGCGTTTAACGTTTTTGATCCATTGAAAAAAAGAAAAAAAAAGCTAAAAACCGCTAACGTGGAAAAACACTATTGCAAAAACGTTAAAAAACGTTGAAAGACTCACTTCAAAGCAACTGGTGTAAGGCTTCATGTACAGGGAACGTTGTTCAACCTCTCCTGAACGATTTAACTTGACAGCTAGAAACTGGCGTCTAAAAACGGCTGTTTAGCCGCGTTTACGTCTAGAAGCGTTTGAAAAATGTTTTTTTTTTTTTTTTTAAATAGCCAAAAATGAAAAACGACTGTTATGCCATGTACACACTCATGAAGGTTTTTCTGACGGAGTTCCAACGTAGTTCCGCTGAAACTGTCTTGCCTACACACGATCACACCAAAGTCCGACCGCCCAGAACGCGGTGACGTACAACACGCACGACGGGACTAGAAAACGGAAGTTCAATAGCGAGTAGCCAATAGCTTCCGTCTCGTACTTGCTTCAGAGCATGCGTTGTTTTTGGTCCGTCGGAACAGCATACAAATGAACGGTTTTCCAGATCGGAATTGATTCCCTCGGAAAGATTTAGAACATGTTCTATTTCTAGGTCCGTCAGAATTTTCAAAAAGAAAAGTCCGATGAGGCATACACACGATCGGAATGTCCGATGAAAAGATTCCGTCTGACTTTTCCTGCCGGAAAGTCCAACCGTGTGTACGCGGCATAAGGCTCCATGCACACTGGAGCTCAAAAAAGCTTTTTCTGGACGCCAGATTGCTGGAAGAAAACGCTGGTTGAAAAACGCGCTTTTAACAGTGTTTTGTACTAGCATTTATGCGCGTTTATGAGCGTTTTTTAGCATTAGCGTTTATGGGCATTTTTAATAAAAATACACAGAGGACAATTCCAAAATCCCACAATGCATTCCCAAACTCCCACAAAAAAATAGAACGCTGAACGCTAATTAACGCGATTTATGAGCGTTTATGCGTGTTTAGTTTTTTCTTAGCTTTTTTTGTTGGTCAGAAAATTGGCACTTTGAACACGATTTTATGGCGTTCAGAGAACAGCCCATAAACTCCACTGCTGATAAAAGCTAAAAAACGTCCATGTGTGCATGGGCACATAGGATAACATAGAGGGGAGTTTATGGGCTGTTAAAAAAAACACCCAAACGCCAAAAAACGGCCGTTTATGAGCTCCAGTGTGCATGGAGACTAAACGAAACGCGGCTAAACGCGAGTTACCGTGTTTAGTGGCGTTTGAAAGGCCTCTAAACACAGCTTCTGAATGCATTTTTTTGGGTTCCAAAAAAAGCCTCTAAACGCAACTGCCTAGAAACAACTATAAACGACCCTGTGTACATGTACTGATAAGATAACAGAGGAGAGTTCAGGGGCAGCTGAAAAAAATGCCCAACTGCTCCTAAACCTCTGTTTACCAGCAACAGTGTACATGAGGCCTTAAAGTGATCACATTCCCTCTGTTCTCAGCTGCATAAGAGCTGGGGGGAGGAGAAGCAGAAGCACACTGAGCTTCCCAGTGAATGTCTGTGCAGCAGGGGCGTGTCAGAACAAGTCTGATCATTAGGCTGAGTTCCAAGCATAGCTAAAGAACTGAGCATGGTGTGCTCTTCTGCTTAGTGTGGTCAGTTTTAAATAGGAAAGCAGAGGGACTGGCAGAGGGACTGGCAAGAACACCAGGGATTTCACATAAAGGAAGCAATAAAAAGAGAACAGGAGACTTTCTCATACAAGGATGGTACAGCAGTCACATATCAGGAATATGAAATGTTGGGGTAACAAACACTTTAAGTCTAAATAAGTGGCGTTTAAAAAAAGTGTTACCCTGACCACATAACATATTTATTTTAGAAAATACTTTATTCTCTTTAACCACTTCCCGCCCTGCCTATAGCGGATTGACGGCCGGGCGGTGGTTCAGTTATCCTGACTGGGCGTCATATGACGTCCTTCAGGATAACATGCCGCAGCGCGCCCCCGGGGGCGCGCATCGCGGCGATCGGTGGACCGGTGTGTCAGTCTGACACACCGATACACCGATCTTAGTAAAGAGCCTCCGGCGGAGGCTCTTTACCACGTGATCAGCCGTGTCCAATCACGGCTGATCACGCTGTCAATAGGAAGAGCCGTTGATCGGCTCTTCCTCTCTCGCGTCTGACAGACGCAAGTAGAGGAGAGCCGATCGGCGGCTCTCCTGGCAGGGGGGGTCTGCGCTGATTGTTTATCAGCGCAGCCCCCCCGCAGATCACCACACTGGACCACCAGGGATCGCCACTAGGACCACCAGGGAAGGGAAACATGTGGATGGCCAGGTATGTACCCCATGGCCATCCACATGTGCCCAGTCAGTGCCAAATCTGTGCCAATCAGTGCCCACAAATGAGCACTGATTGGCACAATTATGTTGCAGTGATGCCCAGCAATGCCACACTTAGGGGCATCACTGCCATCAATTAGTATCATCAGTGCCACCCATCAGTGTCCATCGGTGCCACCTGTCAGTGCCCATCTGTGCCCACCTATCAGTGCCCATCCGTGCCTATCTGTGCCAACTATCAGTGCCACCCATAACTACCCATCAACGCCACCTACGAGTGCCCATCAATGCCACCTACGAGTGCCCAACAGTGCCGCCTATCAGTGCCCATCGTGCCACCTATCAGTGCCCATCAGTGCCACCTACCAGTGCCACCTATCAGTGCCCATTAGTGCCACCTATCAGTGCGCATCAGTGCCGCCTATCAGTGCCCATCATCAGTGCCCGTCAGTGCCACCTCATCAGTGCCACCTCATTGGTGCCACCTCATCGGTGCCCATCAGTGCCGCCGTATCAGTGCCCGTCAGTGCAGCCATATCAGTGCCCGTCATTGAAGAAGAAAACATACTCATTTACAAAAAATTTTAACAGAAACAAAGAAAAACGTGTTTTTTTTCTAAATTTTCGGTCTTTTTTTATTTGTTGCGCAAAAAATAAAAACCCCAGAGGTGATCAAATACCACCAAAAGAAAGCTCTATTTGTGGGAACAAAATGATAAAAAATTTGTTTGGGTACAGTGTTGCATGACCGCGCAATTGTCATTCAAATTGTGACAGCGCTGAAAGCTGAAAATTGGGCTGGGCGGGAAGGTGTCTAAGTGCCTGGTATTGAAGTGGTTAAAGGAAGGCACTTATGATTATCACAGACGAGAATGGCACCTCGTGGAGAATCCACGGCCTATGCAGTTTCCAGGGAAGTAGCTCAAGTTTGGCCCAAAATCCATTGGCAGGAGAACAACAATGCCCCAATCCCTTTCCTAACAGACAGCCTGAAACACTTAACCCTATAAGATCCACTGCAGATAGGTTGAATGTGTGACTTTTGTATTTATCATATGTAAAATCTTTTCTTTTTTCCAAATTCCATTAATGTACATTTAACACTGCGCTCCCCACCAACTGACAATGCTGTTGTCTGCTGTGCCTGTGATGGCTTAATGGCCGGTGACAAACTCAGGGCTCCCACTGATTCTGCATTATGGTGAGTTGAACTATTTGATTTTATCTTACAATGTAATAATAGAAATAATGCGCTTCAATCTTCCTGAAACATAACAATCATGGTGCCGTGATGATTGAAGCGCCAACACACGCCCTTACAAATAGCCTGCGAAAATTCACATTGTATCCATTCCCCTGGGCCGTGGCATAATTTTCTTGCTCATAGCCGGTCCCCGGTGCCAAAAAGGTTGGGGGCCACTGCATTTAGGAATCCAGCTATGAGTAAGCACTTGTCATGAGTGCGAAACGCGTCAGCTGAGCCCTGTACATTCTGCTATAGTGTCCTGTATACTCTGTGATCCAGCTTTTATAATAAAGGCATTTTGTAATTCAGTCTGGTGTGCGGCATCCAGATCTTCTCGTTTACCCCTGCATTTAGGCATCCAGTCGTGGTGAAGACAACTTGCTGAAGTTTAACCACTTAAGGACCGATCCTCTTTTTTAGATTTGTTGTTTACAAGTTAAAAACAGTTTTTTTTGCTAGAAAATTACTTAGAACCCCCAAACGTTATACATTTTTTTCCAACACCCTAGAGAATAAAATGGCGGTCGTTGCAATACTTTCTGTCACACTGTATTTGCGCAGCGGTCTTACAAGCGCACTTTTTTGGGGAAAAATACACTTTTTTGAATTGAAAAATAAGACAACAGTAAAGTTAGCCCAATTTTTTTTTTATATTGTGAAAGATAATGTTACGCTGAGTAAACTGATACCCAACATGTCACGCTTCAAAATTGTGCCTGCTCGTGGAATGGCGACAAACTTTTAACCTTAAAAATCTCCATAGGAGACGTTTAAAACAAATTCTACAGGTTGCATGTTTTGAGTTACAGAGGAGGTCTAGGGCTAGAATTATTGCTCTCACTCTACCGATCACAGCGATACCTCACATGTGTGGTTTGAACACCGTTTTCATATGCGGGAGATACTCACGTATGCGTTCGTTTCTGGACGTGAGCTCGGCGGGACGGGGCGCGTTTAAAAAAAAAATTTTTTCTTATTTATTTTACCTTTTATTTTTTATTTTTACACTGTTCTTTTAAAAAAAATAATTGTGTCACTTTTATTTCTATTACAAGGAATGTAAACATCCCTTGTAATAGAAAAAAAGCATTACAGGACTTCTTATATATGAGATCTGGGGTCAAAAAGACCTCAGATCTCATATTTACACTAAAATGCAATAAAAAAAAAATGGCCCTCTAAGAGCTATGGGCAGAAGTGACGTTTTGACGTCGCTTCCACCCTGCAATGTTATGGAGACGGGTGGGGGACATCTTCCCCTCACGCCTCTCCATACCAAGCAAGGGGAAACATCCGATTGCCTCCCCAATATCCAAAATATCCAGTGAGAGGCAGTTGTGTGGAGGAAAATGTCTTGTTGATGTCAGGGGTAAACAGAATAGGCAGACTGGTTTTAGATGATAGACAGGCAACAGTAACTTAAATAACCACTCGTTACAACCATGGTATGCAGAATACTATCTCTGAACACTCAACACATCGAACCTTGAAGCAGATGGGCTACAGGGTGCCACTCCTGTCAGGTAAGAACAGGAAACTGAGGCTACAATTCACACAGGTTCACCAAAATTGGACAATAGAAGATTGGAGAAACATTGCCTGGTCTGATGAGTCTCGATTTCAGTTGCGACATTCAGAGCTGTATTAAAGGTTCAGGCTGGTGGTGTAATGGTGTGGGGGGATGTTTTCTTGGCACACTTTGGGCCCCTTAGTTCCAATTGAGCAGAGGCGGCTCTCTAATTAGGCAAATTAGGCTGCCGCCTAAGGCCTCGCATTCACAGGGGCCTCGCGACCCGCCTAATTTGCCTCTGCTCGATCACTGGACTGACCAGCAGGCTCCAGGTGCCATCTGTAAAAGCCGTGCGGGCAGCCATAGAGCACACCGGGCGGGCCGCAAAATCATGATGTCCAAGTCCAGCGCGGGCTGCTCCTTCAGCCCGCGCTGCTCATCTGGCCTCTCCGCATCTGGCCGGCTGCCTATTCGGGTCAGGAGTCGAGCCAGGCGGCGGAAACTATCCCTGCCCTATGACTGTCTGTGAAGGGGAAGGAGGAGCTCCGGTGGATGGATCCAATCCCAGCGCCTGCTGCAGCCTGGCCGACCTCCCAGAGAGAACGTGAGTGCCCGGCCGTGCCGCCCTCCTGTGTGCCTGGATAGGAGGAGCGGCGGGGACAGCTGCATATGGAGGAATTGATCTTTCCATATTCTTTTGCAGCACTAAATGCCGCTGAAGTGACTGCGGGCGTTCATTGGCTGCAGAAAGAATATGGAAAGATTAATTCCTCCATATGCAGCTGTCCCCGCCGCTCCTCCTATCCAGGCACACAGGAGGGCGGCACGGCCGGGCACTCACGTTCTCTCTGGGAGGTCGGCCAGGCTGCAGCAGGCGCTGGGATTGGATTCATCCACCGGAGCTCCTCCTTTCCAACTCTTTTACTGCCCCGTGCTCCCTGGTTCCTCCCAGTTCTCCCTGCATATCCCCTCTGCTCCCTGGCTCCTCCCCACAGTGCTCTCTGGTCCCCCGTGCTCACTGGCTCCCCCACTGTGCTGTCCAGTCACCCCCACTGCTTCTCAGCTCCTCCCATGCTCTCTACCCCCACTGCGCTGTCCAGTCCCCAATTCCTGTGCTCCCTGGCTCCCCCACAGTGCTGTCTAGTTCCTCCCACTGCTTCCCAGCTGCCCCACAGTGCTCTCTGGTCCTCTCTGTGCTCCCTGGCTCCCCCACAGTTCTCTCTGGTCCTCTGTGCTCCCTGGATCCCCCCATGCTTCCCCCTCCACTGTGCTGTCCGGCCCCCCCACCCACTGCTCTCCCCCCCCCCAGTGCTCTGTGCTCCCTGGCTCCCCCCACACTGATATCCCCCCACAGTGCTCTCTGGTCCTCCCTGTCTCCCCCCACACTCTCCCCCCCAGTGCTCTCCGACCCCCGTGCTCTCTGGTTCCCCCCAACAGTGCTCTCCAGCCCCCAGAGCTCTCTCTTCCCCCGTGCTCCCTAACCCCTCCCAGTTCTACCTGCACCCCCAGTGCTCTCTGCCCCCTGTGCTCCCTGGCTTCCGCTGTGCTTTCAACTTCCCCCCGTGCTCTCCAACTCCCCCCACAGTGCTCTCCAGCTCCCCCCTTGTGCTTTCCAGACCCCACTTTTCTCCCTGGCTCCCCCCCCATGCTCTCCACCCCACTATGCTATCCAGCTCCCCCCCAGTGCTTTCCAAATCCCCCACCCCCCCTGTGCTCCCTGGCTCCCCTCCAATGCTCTCCACCACACTGTCCTACCCAGCTGCCCCGGTGCTCTCTACCCCCCACCCTCCCTATGCTCTTCTGCCGTTCCCCAGTACTCTCTGACCCCTATGCTCTCCATCACCCCCCATGCTCTCTGCCCCTGCCAGGCTCTTCACTCCCGCCAGTGCACCCCCCTAGTGCTCTCCAGCTCCCCCAGTGCTCTCCGCCCCCCTGCTCTCCACTCCCCCAGTGCTCTTGCCCCCCACACTCTCGGCCCCCCTCCCTCTTTTCACTCCGGCTGCTGTGGGGGTCTCTCAGGCTGGGGAGCGGTGAAGGGACCGCTATCATGGGCTGCTCAATCTTT